>BJCM01269422.1:0-18923 GCA_018326385.1 Flaveria bidentis
GTTTGTAATCATTGTTGTAGTCTGATTTATACCTTGCATGTTTGACACTTGTTCCCGGGTTGTGGGAAATTAAACAATGTCATACTAATTGTTTATGTTATCGTTTATATGTTATGCTTATGGCTATGTTGTCGTGAATACTGACTAAATGCGACACAAGTCTCCATTTGTGCTCGGGTGTCGTCATGACACGCTTGTCATCATACTTATATTGCTTATCTACCGTATACCATGTGTTATGACGATCCCGTCTCGTTACATTCCCGTGTTTCCGCTTTAGCGGAGGTGTGACATATTATAATTTCTTTATTTTATTATATACATTTATTATAACAATTTTTTATCTATTAATTTTTTTATAAGCGAGAACTGAATCGATCATGAAATCACATCCTCAAGATATACTTTAGCACAAAGATGAAATTAAACATCGACAAGCAATAAAATCATACTCATAACTGAATCTAATCACAGTCTTTGAATGATTTTGAAATTCTCAAAAAGATCAATAACGATTGCTGATATGTTTGTCCACTTAAACACATGCCCTATCTTTTTCAACAAGCAGCAGATGATTCGTTAAGGTTCGATTAAATACTTTAGAATGCTAGGATTCCACAATCATTTGGCAAAAACCCTCACCCAACCTCAGGATTTATTGAATTTTGTTATGATCTTTATAGAACAAGCCTTGTGTATTTGTGTGCAAGTGATTATCAACAGAATATTGCATTCTGTGATGAATTCATTGTTAGATGATTTGACACAACTTAGTCCAAAATGGTGAAAGCTCTAGGTCTATACTCACATATAACAAAGGAGATGACCATTTAATCATGTGCCGATGAGAGCTCTAGGTCAGTACTATCGTATAGCAAAGGAGATCATCACTCCAGGTCAGTACTTCCGTACATCAGAGGAGATTAGCACAAACATAAGACACATAAATACACTAAACATGGCTTAAGATATGGCTTATATGATTTGTATCATGGTGGGTGAAAGATCAATTCTCAATCCAATTTTTGTCGGGACTCAGTTTTCGTGCAGGACAAAATGATTGCGTAAATCCAGACGTCCTTAAGCATATATTTAAATTTAAATCATTATGTTGATGTCTACTATATTCTTCAGGCTGAGTCTACCACATATATCATTAAAGAATCTATTTTTTCTATTATTTGCACTTAAAAATAAGATGTAAATCAGATAACAACATTAGTTACTATCATTTCTCATTTTATAAATGCAAGTCATGCAAAAACAAGCATTTCAAGAAGATATACAATCATTTCTCAGTCATCTCGAATCAAGTTCCTAATTCTCTTTTCATATTTTTATTTAATTTTGATATACTCTCCCCCTAAATTTTTATTTTTGCAAACCCATTTTTGTTTTGTTATTATTTTTTTATATGTTTTTAAAATTTTTTTAAACTGAACAAAAATAAAAATTTACCAAAGAAGGTCTTCCAAGATAAGAAATGAATTACCAAAAATAGAAATTATCAAGATAAGAAATGAATTATCAAGAGATATGCAGTGATTGTGAAGTGAGAACTGTGATTGTGCAGATTAAAAATCTAGATTGTGAATAAAATACCATGACTATAACATGTTTGTTCCGCCTCAAATTGAATTAGGAATAATCTCTGTCAGTAAACCAGATTACTAACAGTCCTCCTGAATTGTTCCTGCACTCATAAACATATTAGTTTGAAAGGGGAACCCAGGCCATCGTAGTCTTGGAAGTTCATTTTTCATCAGTATAAGAAACCTTCTTCTGTACACAACCATTTAAACAATCAGGGATATATGTATCCTTCTTTTTTATTTGCCAAATTTGTTTCGGTTCAATTAATTGGATTTGAATGAATTAAATTTGAAAATTATTTTCTGTTTAAGACTGGAAGGAAAATAATTTGGTTTTGAACCTTCGGTCATTTTCATCTTTGAATCATGTGAAACCAGCTTCAAATGAAAAGGTTTGGATGGAGGGTTTTTCATCCAAACATTCAAAGATGTGTGCTTTTTACCTCATGATCCAGAGAAGCAACCCGTGTTGCTTTTACCATTTGGAACATTCTTTGTAGACTTACAACTGGAGAAGCAATTCGTTTTGCCTTTACCATCCGTAGCAAGCCTTTAAGGACATTTCTTTACCACATGACCTTCTTTTCCACACTCAAAACAAGCCTTGAAAGGCTTTTGATTCTTTGTAGTCCTGTGTTGTGCAGGTGGTGATGAGGATTGCTTTGAGCTTGTACTAGATTCTTGCTTGTTCTAAAGTTTTTTGTGCTGAACAGGGAATGAGATCTTCACTGATTTACTGGATTGTTTTGCAGTTGGAGACGAGATCCGTATTGGTGATTCAGCTTTTGGAAGCTTTTGATACTTGAAAATGTTAGGAGATATCTTGATTTGTGAGGAACCAACACGCCCCTCTGTGTTTGATTCATCATCTAAGCTTATCCAGTCTCATATACACAGATCTGCTTCCAAAGTATATTGATTGACACCTCCTAGTGTGTCGGCTTCGGTTATAGGATTCTGATTGCCTAACGATTCAACAATTGTTTCTTCTTTGACAAACCTGACAGGAACAAACGAAGGAATGTTACCTGTTTTGAATTTGTTGAAGAAGGTTGGAGAAGGAACTGATATTGGTTTTGGAACACCAAAGGTGGAATCATCATTAATCTTATCCAATCCCTGTCCGAGGAATCCCAAACCTACAGGAGAATCCTTCACATCTCTAACCTCTTTAAGATTAACGTTGCTTAAACCTACATTTAAACTATTAGTTTCTGCAGCTTCAATCAAATCATTAGATGGATGAGGTTGAGGCATAGGATAGTAGCAATGGGTGCTAGGAGGAGGATAAACATATGGATTTTCACCACAACCCACTCCCATTTTAATCCTAGCTCCCCTTTGTGTACACAGTAGCTCTTCCTGTTTCATTCCGGATATGGTCCAGCTATCAAGCTTTGTTTAAAGCTTGCTTGTTTCAAATTCAGCCAAGGTGACTCTTTCGTTTAAAAGATTAATTTCAATATTTCTTTTAAGAAGAGTTTGTTTTAAATGATCATTTTCTTTTAAAGCTTCATTTACTTTTATAAAATACTTGGCTTCATTCTTTTTAAAATCTGCGTTTATGGTGGTTAATTCATTTTGGTTATCTAAAAGTAACCTATTAGCTTTATACACACCAAATAAATGAATTTTGCAAGCAGAAGAACACATATCCTGAACTCTCTCGTATGGAAGATCCATGATGACTCTTTCAGCAGTAAGAGCCTTCTCGCAGTTGCAATCTTTGGTATTTCACTTCCATTCCTCTTCCTTATTAGCATCATAAACTGCATCATTCAACTCAGCTCCATCTTTACCCATTGATGTCTGCTTAAGTTCCTTTTGTACCTCTTCAGTTCCAGGTTTCGGTAAACCGTCGGAATTGGTGCCAGAATCTGATCCCTCTTCTGGTTTCTCTGTGGAGTTTGAAGTGATCTTTGGAGTTAGATATGTCGATTCATAGTACTCACGATGTTTGATATCCAACTCAATCTCTTTAAGTTTGTTGATCACCTCCATCAGTTTGTAATCCCGAAAGCCTCTATCTCGTTTAATCGACTTGCTGTGTGAGCTCCATTCTGATGGGAGAGAATCAAGCAATCTTAGAACTTATTCATGATTTCCCAATTGGGCATCAAACTTCTTCAGATTACTTGCCACCAACAGAAAACGATCAACAAAATAGGATATCTTTTCATTCTTTAAAGCTACAAAATTATCAAACTGATAATGTGCAATTATGAGATTATCAGATACGAAGGATTAAAACAGTTCTGCAAAAGCCATTTTTTTAATTTTGTTTATTGCATTCAACACCCCCAAAAGTATTTTCCAAAAAATTATACAATAATTCTCCCCCGGGAAAAATAATTTTTTTTAAATGTCACGTTATGCAATCTTAGCGACTCGAGTCAAGCTGCCAGATCAGCTTGTTTTTTTTTATATAAATCTTTTAAAATCGGTGAAAATTTCTTTATCAAAATGAAATCAATTAATCCCAACTAAGGGGAAAAACTCATCTTTGACATTCTAGTTTCACTGAAAAATGATAATCTCGCCGAAATTGTAGTTTCGTAAAGCTAGTTTCGCAGTGAAATCTAGTTTCGCTGAGCCGATAGTAGTTTCGCTGGAAATTTATGCAGCTGTTTCCCTAGCCAAATGCTTTAGACTGCTTAGTTTCACCAACAATTTCACACAAAACAAGCTTGAACTTTGGTTCAAAGATACTTTCGACAATAATTTCGCTTGTAACATGCACACAAGCACTGTTGAACTTTCGTTCAAGATCACTACTTTCGCTGAGATGCTGAAATTAACTACAAAGTGTAAAACACTTGTAGTTTCGCTGAAAGAACAGGCAGTTTCGCTGGATGGATTGGTAATTTCGCTAGACGAAGCTGAAAAGCTTTTTCAACACGAAATCAATCTAAAATCGCCCAAATCTCAATGGATTTGAGATTTGATGATTAACAGATCTTTCCCAACCAATAAAAAGCAAACTTCAATCAATTTCCATATCAATAACACTCAAATTTGATCCGGAATTGATGAAATATTGATATTGAACAAAAACAACCAAAAACCTCAATTTCTCTCTCTAAAATTCTCCAATTCTTCAATAAATTTGATCCAAAATGGCTCTGATACCATATTGTTAGCCCAGGTTTATCACACTTGAATCCAATCATGAAGATTATAGATCAAAATATGATAATCACAATCAAAATCCCTTTAATCTTCAATTAGATTGCTAATAATGTGTTTACAAGTAATCCCTCAATCTATTGGTCATACAACCATTCCCTAATTCTAATTACAATTAGGCTATTTATAGTCTAGTCTAAGTTTCTATATTTATACATAACCCCCTAGACTATATAACTAGACTAAAACATGACTCAAACATAGTAAAATATATTTTGTTCACAAAATATATTTATTACAATAAAACTCCTAGTCATTTAAATCTTCAACGTCTCTTCTCGGGAACGTGTCGGGTTTGACTTTTGTTGACTTTGACCATGACATTGACTTTTGTTGACTTTGACTATATTGATAATATAGACTATCTTGTACAGCTCCAACATTAAGGTTTAAGGTTGTAACCAAATAATGACAAGAATCAATATCGAAAATGAATTAGCTATACGAAAACAATAAATGCATAATGGGTGATAATGAGTATCAAATTAATTGACGAGCTATGAGTGACAAATGTCATAGTATCCCAGGTGAGAGAATTTCGTCCTAAAATTCAACTAGAGTTAGATCCTAAAGCTCTTTCTGTAAAGAGATGCGCATACTTAATTTTCATCTTATATTCCCTTCCCCACGTAAATTCGAGCCCTCGCTTAGAGTTCCATCGATTCCTGACGATTGAAATCTAAAAGTGCTTCAACCGCTTAACCTTCCTATAAATAATTTCTAGTGGTTCCTATACGAAGTGGAGTTTCTCATCAAATCGGATTTATTCGATTGGTACATGATAGGAACCATCAGCCAAACAATTCTTAAGATTCAATACGTGAAACGCATCATGCACATCACTCGGCTCCTAGGAACAAACTTTAGTTTCTAATCTACAAAACCAACCCTTTTAGTAGTTTCGAATGGTCCTACATACCTTATAGATGACTTTTGTTTCTTTTCGCATTGCACAATGCCTTTTCGAGGAGATACGTTCAACAGACGTGATATCCCACACAGAATTCTAATAGTTTCCATCGTTTATCAATGTAACTTTTCAAACAATCTCTAGTTGCTTTGAGTCTACCTTTGATAAGGAAAACCTTATCGACTGTTTCTAAATAACTAATTTTCACCGAATCAACCCAACATAACGGTGATCTACACTTCCTTCCATACCACGCCTCAACCGGAGCAAATCCAATGCTCAGTGAATACTTTTATTATAGGGGAACTCAATTAATGGCAAATGAGTATCTCAACTTTTACCAAAGTTAATCACACATGCCCTAAGCATGTCTTTAAGAGTCTGAATCATACGTTTGCCTTGACTATTAGTTTGTAGATGATAAGTAGTACTTAGATCTAACCGAGTGCCCATTGCTTTCTAGATAGGCTACCAAAACCGTAACGTGAATCGACTATTACGATCTAATGTGATCAACACAAGCACCCCATACCTAGCCACAATCTCATGAACATATAATCTTGCTAATTTATCCATCTTATATTCCTTAAGAATTGGTAATAAATGAGAAAATTTCATCATTCATTCCATAATAACCCAAATCGAGTCATGCCTACTATTCGTCCTTGAAAACTTGGTAATAAAATCCATCCTTTTATTCTCCCATATCCATTCAAGGATTTCAAGTTGGTACAGTAATCCCAAAAGCTTTTGATATTCTACATCTGATTTGCATCAATATGGAAGAAATATCTTGACTTATGTGCGTTATTCTTAACCAGCTCCCACTCATTTCCCACTTTATCACCCATATATGATCAACGACATATTACACACCATCCTACTTGCGTTCTATTTGTCTATCTAACCCATGAAACTTCTCACCTGCAATTTTCACCTCTTTCAGTGCCTCATCCTATGTCGTCAAAAGACGAACCTTTAGGTTTGATTGTATGCAAATTCCCAAAGCTCAGACACGCAAGGATTTACCACATTCCTTTATACTCAATACATCAGTATCATATTCGCCTTTTCTAGATGATAACAAATCTCACAATCATAATCGTTCAAAGGTTCAACTCATCACCTTTGGCACATATTTAATTTCTCCTATTCTAAGATATGCTGGAGGATTTTGTGATCGGTATAGATGAGACACTTCGTTTCGTACAGATAACGTCTCCAAATTTTTAATTGTGAACACTACAACACCCAACTCTAAGTCTTTTGTGGTATAACTTTTATTGTGGTTTTTGAGATGTCAATAGGCATAAGCAATCACCTTATCCCTCTGCATTAGAACACAACCATGCCCTTGATGTGAGGTGTCGTAGAATTCCATAAAGGCATTTGACGCATTAGGGAAAATTAATATCGACACGTTACACAACTTGTACCTTAATGTTTGAAAAGCCTTTTCTTGCTGAAATCCCTAATTGAATTTCTTATCCTTTTGAGTTAACTTTGCGAACAGTTGAGAAATATTTGACATGTTCGTAACGAATCATCGATAGTATCCAGCCAATTCTAAGAATTGCCAGATTTCTGAGGGAGTCTTAGGTGCATCCCACTACTTCACTACTTTGATTTTTCAAGGATCAATGGGAATTCCCTAGATATCAGATCAACAGAGGATTTGGTTAAGATGCCGACAAGAAATATGATAAAGACATCAGGGATCATGCCTAGCTTCTTGAGAGTCACTAGGAGGGCCATGAATTTGGCGCTGATGATCGCTATCGATAGGTTGAAGAAGGTGCCAGAGAAGGAGGAGCCAGTGAATCCAGATTCTGATAAGAAGGTAAGATCGACGAGTGTTGTGGTGGTGAGGGGGAGGGGGTTGCGTTTTTCGTCTCTAGCGCGCATGGTTATGTAGTTTGTGTGTTGAAGGATGTATGAATTAGGTGTATTTGATGTGGAAGGAGAGAATGATTTGATTGGTGAGTTTTTTGAGAGAATCATGTAGCGTTTTAAGCGAAGGGTGTATAATATATGTAACACAAAGTTTGCGATTTCAAACTAGTTTTTTTCTCTCTATGTCTGCGTTACGTTGAGGGAGTCGATCATCACATGCAACATTGCATTTAGTTGTTATCAGAGCAGCTCTTTTGAAACCATAAAGCGAAGACTTGTGGCAAAAGTATAAAATATTAATTTTAGTGGTTATGCTCGAAAAATATGAGGTGGGAGGCCAACCGTTTTTCCTATACGCAACACCAAGTTATTTTGGTCGTTATCATTCCAACTTATCAAAAACCGTAAAAAAGTTCGGTTGAAAAACTCTAAAATACTAAACTTTGGTAGATTAGTAGACAAACTCTAAGATCCTAAACTTTTGTAGTCAAAATCCAGAAAACAAATTGGTAGCCAAACCATATGATACAAAAACTTAGTGGGCAAACTTGGCTCTCGTAGAAAAAAGGATTAATCATGTAGATGGCCACTTAAAAGGTGTGTGATAGTGTTAAATGGTGGTAGCGGGTTTGTGATGAAGAAAGAGTTAGTAATCATTAAGGGAAGAGAGTCGTCTTATTTTCTCCAGTTTTCCCAAGGTGATAAGTGACACATCAGGTTTTTCCATCTTACTCAACATACCCTAGATTTTTATTGTTTTGCAAGGTGTCATCCTTATTTTTTCTCATCTTCTCTCAAAATTAATATTCTCACTTTTTCACTTATATCTTTTACCAATAAGTAACGGTGACTATATCTTGGTATAGGGTTTCTTTTTGTTCACCCAATCCAAGAGGTGTGCGTTGGTTTCCCATATTCACCATGTGATCCCTTGGTGATTGATGATGTTTGTTAATGTGATATAAAAATTAAATAAAAAATAGAAAACAAAAAACCAACTCTTGCGCATAATCAGCTTAGAGCCTTATCATAAAAAACCCCTAATTACATCCCTATCACACGAGGTGGGGGTTCTCAATGTGATAGGGTATCACCAGTATGGATAACGCCCTCGTATGTATGGCTCGAAATATGATTAATAATAACTAAGTTAAAATTTTATTTAATTTTAGACTATGTGGGATCGTTGACTTGATCATCACAAAAGAATCTTTGTGATTTGATTAATAGATGTGGAATCTCCGTGAATTAATTTAAATAAAATCACACAGATACATTAAGAACCAATGAAATAGTAAAAACACAAGCAATGATTTCAAACTTTATATATATTTCACTCAAAAATTAAAACATAAATACATAGACACAGTAGTAACATACACATTGAGAAGTTTTATATTAAAAGCTAAAATAGTTGCTTGTAAGCAACCAACTAGACAAACACTTGAAAAACTATCCTAATAATTTATTCTAGGGTTTATGATCAATGGTATCCTAGAGCTATTGAGCTTACAATTATGACACATCACAACTAAGTCCTCTATTTGGATACATAAAAGCAAAGAACATCACACGAAAATATATTGATTCGATTGAGTAGAGAAACTATAATTTGTTTCAATTCTAATATTGTCCGACAACTTGTTCGTATTGACATAGTGACAAATCCTTTGAAGTTTATTGCTTTCGAAAATTGAACCGTTCCTCAAAAGTAAGTAGTCTATCAAAAGTTGAACTGTTCGTGAAAAGTAACATGTAACTTTAAAAGTTGCCCTGTCAATCAGAAGTTTTGGATTCTTGAAAGTAATCTAATAGTTAGACAAATTAAGAAAAATATTTTTTTTCATTAGCATCAATCTTAAAAGTCTAACAATCTCCTCCTAAGTTGATAACTATCAAAACTTATGTGAAGTGTTCGACTATTCTTTTGACTATCATCACTTTTAGTTGACCCAAACTATCATTTGTAGGATTGTACTGAGGAAGACTTGCAAGATCTTGTGTAACAACCCCCCTCAGAACCAAAGCGAGCCATGGGTTCGTGCGTCCCAACAGTTGCCATGCGCCTAGATATTTTACTTATGTATTGATACTATTTTAATCTTTATTCCACTATTGTTATTATTACTACAAATTTTAATCAACTTGTCCCGTCCTAGTTTAAAAATTCATAATCTTTGTAATTTTATTAAGTTTCTTCAAAGTTCTAAATACAATCTAGCTTATGTGGTCGTGTAAAAACTTAACTGTACTTGAACAAATAAAACAGAGTATAAAACTCGGAACTTGTAAGGCTCACCCGCATTTGTTAATGTGGATGGGTAAGCTTCAACCGCATTTGTTAATGCGGAAGAAAAGTTTTTTACCCGCATTTGTTAATGCGGAAGAAGGTGTTCCACCACATTTGTCTGGTGTAGCCCGCATTTCTTGATGTAGGAGAACAAGAATTCAGTCGTATTTGTCTCCAAGTACCTGCATTGGTTAATACAGATTGTCTACCTGGTGAATTCCTCTGATTTAGGCATACCTTGAATCAGTGAATTTAATAACTTGTAAACAAACAAAATCCATCCCACCACTCCTATTGGGCCGCCCCCTTTTCACCAATCCTCACCACCTAGATCCTACCAAATCCACTTACACACTCTTTCATTCTTTCCTTGCATGCAAATACCTAATACATGCAAACCTTGATTTCCTCAAACAACACTTCGAACTCTAGGACAATTTATCTCTCTACTCTCTCTACCAAAAAAACACTTCTGTATTTCTACCTCTTCTAACAAGAACAACCGGGGAATCACCTCTCCATCGTCCAAAGTGTAGGTAAGTTCGCACTATTATGTCCTATATCTTCGAGTACTCACCTTTATTCTACCTCAAACCATGTTTTATTTGCTCAAAATAGAAACTTGCATCTATAATCTTGTTCTTACGGAACTTCTAATCTTCGTTTGAGGTAAACTTCCATGAATGTTCGGTGAATCTAGACTCGATACAACATATTTCACATTGAAAAGCCCACTTTTCTTGAGAATAAGCACCATTTCTCCATTTGTTTTAAAAACTCTTCCAACCTAAGTTAAAAACAACTTATGAACTCCATTATGATCTGACTTGAACGTGATGAAATGATTTAAATGATGCATATGTACAATTTATGACACGTAAGCATGTGCAAACCGTTATAAACACCCGTTTATGGCCATATTTGTAAAATAAAGGTTTCACCGAGAACTAAACTAGATTTCAGTAAGTTTAGGCTGTAAATTCAAGGTATTGATGGCTGGAAATTAGTCTAGCCATCGGGCTAGCGATATGGGTCCCTCTGACTCTACAATGAATGAGATTATGAGGACTGTCCGACGTCACGAGGTGGCACCGGATGGTTTGGATGGTTAAAGAAGAAGAGCACCGGATGGTTTGGATGGTAAAAGAAGAAATGGATGTGAGGACGTGGAGAGTAGGATTGGGTCGTCTGTCATTCAGACAATTTGAAGGAAACAATTTTATTTATTTCAGATACTATTACTATCTATTTATGGGGGTGATGGCACCTTCCAAATTGTGAACCATGACACATGTTTTATTTAATCTATACACTTGATGCTATTACGATTTATTTAAGAAACTATTGCTTCTGATACTAACTCTGCAGGGTGAATTGGCGTGGAATGTGTTATTCCACAAGCTGGTGGAAATAATTCTATTACCCCGATAATAATCTCTTTGTGCTGCTTAACGAAACTATCACTTGTGTCATGTTGTTCATATATTATGATTTTCATGTAACTGTTGGCGCGAACCTGAGGGTAGTTGGCATGATGGGACGATTGGAACTAAATTATATGATGCTAAATTAATTGTCTGTATTGAAACTAGAATGTCATCGAGGAGAGGAACTCGCATATGAAGAAGAGGAACTGGTAAAGGCCCATACGAGGAGCCCAGACAAAAAGGGAATCGACCACCTACCCCATCGGAAAATAACAACCGTGAGAATGATAAGAGGATCGTGAACCTGGTGGCACAACAACTACCCAACGCCATCCCTACTATCATTGCCCAAATCAAGGCGGATTGGGAAGATGCTACTGGGAAGGGAGAACCTAGAAATGGAGAAGGCCACCAGGATGATACTAAAGAGATTTGGATTAGGTGCTCATACAAAACCTTCATGTCTTGCAAGCCCAAGGACTTCTACAGCACCGAGGGTGCTATTGAGACATACCGTTGGTTGGATGAAATCGAGGCGGTATTAGATATAAGTGAGTGCAAGATGGAGGATGTGGTGGGATTTGCTTCCCAATCGCTTAAAGGTTCAGTGCTTGAGTGGTGGAAAACCATTATTCAACCCCAAAGGAGGAATGTTGTAGGCCGTATGAGCTGGACTGAGTTCAGAGATTTGATGACCAATAAGTATTGCCCAATCAAACAGTTGGAAAAATTGGAATCTGAGTTCTTAGGCCTAGAAATGAAAGGGCCGAACTACACGGAATACATCAACAGGTTTCTAGCCCTGTCCAGATTGGTGCCACATTTGGTGACACCAGAAGCCAAAGGAGTAGCCTGTTTTATCTAGGGTCCTAAAGTTAGTGCTATGGTCCGATCTTCCAGGCCTATGACTCTACAAGCCGCAAAGGATTTCACCAGCAACTTATCTAATGACCTGGTAAGGTCTGGATGGACAGAGCAAGGAAGGATTAAGGAGAAGAAGAGAAAGTGGGTTGATGACAGGAGGGATACGAGTAGCAAAAGTAATTCGAGTAGGAGATTGGGTGAAGGAGCTAGGCGTGATGATCAGGGTGGAGGGGCGCATAATTTGTATGTAGGCACAAGCCCTTTTTGCTAAGTGCAAGCTGCACCATCAGGGGGAGTGCAACCCAATGCCCTGCTTTAGGTGCAAGCGAACTGGCCATCTGATCAACGATGGTACATACACGCTCGGGAAATAATGTATTGAATATGGAGATTCAGGACACATGAGGAACAAGTTTCCCAAGCTAGCGAGAGACAAAGAAGCGAGACCGAACAGGCCCAAGGGAAGAGTTTTTGTGATGGATCCGAATGGTGCTATCAAGGAACCTGATATGGTTAACGGTACATTTCTTATTAACAACCATCCTGCTATTGTACTATTTGATACTAGATCAACTGCTAGATTTGTTTCTACTGCCTTGAGACCATTGATTGATTTAAACGCATGCCTCCTGACTGATAAGTTTACCATAGATTTAGCTGACGGTAACGTCTTAGAAACTAATGAAGCCATAAAAGATTGTTTAATGATTCTAGAAGGAAGTACATTTAAAATTAATCTGATGCCTATTAAGTTAGGAAGATTTGATATGGTTGTTGGTATGGATTGGTTAGCTAGTCATAAGGCTTAAATTGTGTGTGTTCAGCGTTTGCTAAAGATACATTTTAGCCGATGGGAAAATGCTAGTTGTTCATGGCGAGAGGAACCGCACGCTCTACCTTGTGATATCCCACCTAAAAGCTACTAGGAATCTTATGAAGGGGTGTTAAGCATTCATACTCTATGTAATAAAACCAAGGTAGGAAAAGAAAATTGAAAATATACATGTAGTGTCTAAGTATTTGGAAGTATTTCCTGATGACCTACCGGGACTCCCTCCAACCCAACAAATTGAGTTCAAAATAGATTTACTACCCGAAGACGCGCTAGTGGCCAAATCACCTTACCGACTTGGTCCATTCGAAATGAAGGAACTGATGCTTCAAATTCAAGAATTGCTTGACAAGGGCTTCATTAGATCAAGTGTATCACCGTAGGGTGCTCCGATGCTCTTTGTGAAAAAGAGGGATAGAACCTTGCAGATGTGTATTGATTACCAGAAACTGAATAAGCTTACGGTAAAGAACCGATATCCTCTTCCAAGAATCAATGATTTATTTGACCAATTAAAAGGAGCCAACTATTTCTCCAGGATCAATTTGAGGTCGAGATACCATCAACTGAAGATAAGAGAAGAAGACTTACCCAAGACAGTGTTCCGGACTAGATATGGACATTATAAGTACCTAGTCATGCCCTTCAGGCTAACTAATGCACCAGCAGTATTCATGGATTTGATGAACCGGGTGTGTCGCTTGTATCTAGATAAGTTTGTTATCGTATTTATTAATGATATCTTGATCTACTCCTGTAGCAAGAAAGAGCATGAAAAATATCTTGGACTGATTCTTAATTTACTCAAGAAATTCTCCATATGCGAATTTTGGATGCGCAAAGTCCAATTTGTAGGGCATACAGTGAATAATGATGGAATTCAAGTAAATCATGCCAAGATTGAAGCTATCAAGAAATGGAAGATCCCCAAAACCCTTACCGAGATAAGACAATTCCTTGGTTTGGCGGGATACTACAGGAGATTTATCAAAGACTTCTCGCGTATCGTGCAGCCGTTAACTACTCTGACTAGGAAGAACACAACCTTTGTGTGGGAGCAAGAGCAGAATAAAGCATTTGAAACGTCGAAGGAAAATCTATGTAGCGCACCTATCCTTGCCTTACCGGAAGCAATCGAGGACTTCGTGGTCTATTGTGACGCTTTGCGCCAAGGCTTAGGATGTGTACTAATGAAACGTGACAAGGAGATCACATACACATCGAGGTTTCTAAACGAGCACGAAAGGAACTATACGACACATGACTTGGTGCTAGGAGTCGTAGTTTTTACGCTAAAAATCTGGAGGCACCATCTATATGTGCAGGACCGTTGAAGGGTATGCACTTACAACACAACCACACAGTAAGGAGAGTTGCTAAAAACACTTAACAGATCAAATAGGAAACTGGTTAACCTTTTGTAAAGATGCTAATAACACAAGTAAATATGAGACAGAACAAGATAGCAAAACACACAAGTGATTGGTTTTCAAGATTGCAGTATATTGTCTTCTCAAGTTCTATTACAAATGTTACAAAGCATATCTGAAAGTTACAAGTACTTGAGATACATATACTACATCCTATAGCCGGCTATACTTTGAAGGTCAGCTCGATACAATTGACTAGACAACAAACAAAATCAAATGTAGAGTCAAAAGATAGATTGCCTTTTGACTAGTGACTATGACATGCCATAGCTCACATCCTAATATATTACAAAAAGGATAAAGTACATAAAGTAGAAAGTTACAAACACAAGACCTCAATGTACAGTTACTAAAAGAATGGACCTTTTCACCAACATATGAAAGTTGGTGACTTTACAGAGTTGCAGCGGAAAGGGGTCCAACTTTATATAAAAGGTACATCAGATAAAGCATTTTGTTTAAAAGTCTTTAGAAGAAATCTATCTTCAAGTGTTGGCTTCGGAAGACTTTGTCTTTGAAGCTTCGAAAGACTTCATCTTTGGCTTCAGAAGATATTGGTCTTGGCTTCGGAAGATTTCACACTTAGTGTATTTTCTAATGCTAGTGTGAAACTTCTGAAGCATTCTACTTCAGTACACTTGTGCATTCATGCAGGAGAGACTTTGGGTGTTTGGGTTGCATCACCCTTAACATTTAATCCTTACAAACTCCCTCTAGGCTGATGCTACCAAAATACTTAAAGACTTCAGATATTAACAGTCCTCATCAGGATAATGACCATCCCTTTCTTATGAGATGATCAAGATCACTCAGACTCTCAAAGTGTCTTCTCATGTTAAAGAGATCATGCAGAGACAGATTAAACATATCTTGCCATGTGTAAACATTTTCAATACCTTGATCTCTGATTACATGCCATCTTTCCAGATTTGTAGTGTATGTACAGGACAAGATGGGTCTTCCTGATGCTAGAGGAGCTACTTGAATAGGAGTTGGTGGAGCATCCTCTATTTGCACATCCTCTAGATGTTCTGACTCATCCTAAGGTTGGAGATAGATGCTTCTTTCTTCTTCTTCATTGGCCTTGGTTTGGAAGCCATCTTTTTCCTCCTCTTTGAACCTTTTAATTGAGAAGACTGGCCTGCAACACCTGATTGATCTTCTTTGTCTTTCTTAGTTGGGTTTTCCTCTCTCATAGGGTCAGATTGAGAGGGGACAGAACCCTGTTATGGATCAGAAGTGGAAGCTTGTTGATGCTCAGCATGAGATTCAGGTTGTGTTGTCTCAAATGGTTCAACCTTAATCTCTACTTCCTAAGGGACCTGACTTGGTGGGGAGTGTAAGTCAACAAGTTCACCTCTTTGAATCTTCTGCTTGATCACTCTAATGTGCTCATCCATGGTGGATAGAGACATAGGACCAAGTCTCCTTTTAGAGAATCCATACAGCTTCAAGAAGCTCATCATCCTTTGCCTATCAACAGACTTATTCATACTTTCACTTTGCAGCATTTTCCCTTAACTTCCTTTTGGTGATCTTTCTCTCTTTGACTATCTCAAGTTCAAGTTGTTTGAGGTACTCAAACTCAATATAGTCAAAGGGTAAGGGAAGAAGTGCAGCAGCCTGATAGTGGCCTGTGGCACTCAGGTAGTTGATCTTGTTGATCCTATCCTTTTCTTTGTCTACCTGAGGTCCTTGTGGCACCACATCCTTTTTCACAGGATTTTCTTGAACTAGGGAGAGAGTAGGCACATGCTTGTACAGTCTTTTCTTTCTTCTTTCTTCTTTGATCTGAAGAAGTAGCTTTGCATCCTCTACCTTCTTTCTTTCTTTTGACAATTCCTTGTCAGCCAGTTCATTTAAATCATCTAAGGGGAGGGAGATGATATTATCAATATCATAGTTCCTGGTCTGCAAGTAGTTGATCCTGACTACTCTCAAATCATCATTTTTGAGTGTTTGGCCTAGGGGCAGCCCTGATAGCAGATTCCATAAGTCTTGCAGACCTAGTAGAGGAACTTTCTCCCCTTAGCTTCCTTTTCCTCTCTCTTTCCTCTCCTCAATCTCCTCAGAAATCATTGTTCTTTTACCTTTGTCACTTACAGACCTTTGTGAGTCAGGGTGGAGAGAGCTTTGGCCTTCATTGCTTGGTGTAGCTTCTAAGCTCTGGCCAGAGAGAGGTTGAGATGCACCTTCACTAGCAGGTATCTCATAAAGGGAATGGACATCAACAGCAGTTGATGGTGAGACAGAGCTCTCAGGTTCTACCACTAGGCCTTAAGTCAAGGTTTCCCCTATGAAGCTAATCTTAGGGTCTGCCTCAACATCCAGTTGACCAATGATATTGCCTGATTGCCTTAGTCTCCTTCTGAAGCTGAACTCTACAGTGATTCTGTCTTGAATTCTTTGAGCCAGCTTGTCAACTTGTCTTGTTTGGCTTTGGTTAACAAGTGGCATGCTAACAAGATCAAGACTTTCATAGAAGTTCAAGGTCTAAAAATTGAAGACTTCTTGCTGCCCTTGAACTCTTTGAATGATAAGGGCTCTTCTATTTTCGTCATACATCCACCCAATAATGTGATTTGAAGTTGGTGGAGATGACTTTTCCCTTGGTATTCCTTCCTCAAAAAGACTCTGAATGTAGGAGTCTATGGAGTCCACATTAATATGAACTTGAGGAAGTTGCTGAGTATGCATAATTGCAAGTGAAGATGGTGAGTCCTTAATGTCCATACTCACAGAAGAACTCCCAGGTTATGTTACTGTAATGACTTTCTCTCCCTTTTTGGTAGCATCACCCTCTTGCATAGGTGAGCTAGGAGTTAGGTCAATCACAATCACAAGTTCTTGTGTTCCTGGTTGTGCTCCTCTTAAAGGTCTCCCAACTAGTTATTCCCTGAGATAAGAAATCTTAAGTTGCTGATCATTGACCTTGTTTTGCAAGGTAGTCACCTGAGATTCAAGATGACTTACCTTGGAGACTAAACAGGTGCATGTTTGTGATAGTTTTTGCACCTTTAGCCTCAAATTCCCCCCATCTTCATCAGAAGAATCATTGGGGGATAAGATGATTGGACCAGAGTCCTCTCTCTCACCACCAGCTTCAGATTTTTGGCTACTGGATTTCCCCTGCTCAATGACAACCTCAGTTGAGGTGTTAATGGGTTGAGTTGCCATGGTTGAGGTCTGAATGATGTAATCACTTGCAAAAGTGAGAGCCTCTTCCATATGGATATCCTGAATAGGTTCAGAAGTATCCACCTCAGTGATGGGTGACTGATGTGGACTAGACATAGTAGACTTAGGAGCACTCATCTCTCTTTGAGAAGTGAAAAAGAAGAGAGAGTCATGGTACTCACTGAAACCTAAGTTTTCATCAGTACAGAAGTCAAGGTTAGGAATGAGTTGGTTTAAGTCCAAAGGCTGGGGATGGTAACTGTCCCCTGAAGGTTGTTCACTTGAGTGTTAAGACTCAGAGTGAAGGCTTAAGGCATTTGGGTTTGTGAGCTTATCAGGCTGAGCATGAGGAACATCAACACTGATCATAGAAGTAATGGGAGTGGTTTCCTCCTTAGGAGAAGTGGGAGCTCAAGTATCCACTTCCTCCTATATGGGTGAGTATATGGGGGCCTGCACAGACTGAATGGTCTGAGTAGGGGTTCGTTTGAGTTTTCTTTGGTAGGTGAGGATGATTTGTGGTTGTTGTGGTGGTTAAGATGTAGAAGGTGTGGGTTCAAAACTAGCTGGTGCTGCTAGGTTGTCACCTTGAGCAATGAGCTCTAACATTTTTGGGACAAGGGCTGTTTCTACCCTAGAGAAGCCAACAGTTGGCTTCCTCAAGATTTTAAAGATGTCGGGCTTCATTTGTCCCAATTTAAGAATATTACATGTTTCTCTTAATTGTAAGCCCAGTTCATAGTTAAAAATGTATTAAACATATCTAGAACATGTAGTATTCTAAGGAGTCTAAGTTAGCAAGCAGATTCGTATAAACAAGTTGAGAGAATCTGAATTTGACTCCCTGAACCATCCCATTCACTATGAAGGAGAGATCTTCAAGAATCTGGTCCCACCCTCCATGCTTGTTGGACAAGCTGTGGATAACCACATATAGCAGGTATTTTCACTAGGATGAGACATTCCCTTTCCTGAAGGTCTTTAAAGAGAAATCTCCCTCATAGCCTATCTGCTCAAAGGAGTGGGTAACAGCTTATTTGGGAAAAAACATCTCACCTTCTTCAGCATCTAGCTGGAGATGATTGTTGATGATGGTCGGAGTGATGAAGATTGTTCTCCCCTGCACTATGGCAGACAGTGTCTTCTCCCCATCCAGAACGACCTCTTGGCAGGTCTTCCACAATTCAAGCAGATGATCCTCATACAAAGTAGGATCAATGGTAAGGGAGGTGAAGTAGTTTGATAGAGCTAAGAAAGGGCAAATCTCTGAGAAATGTGGATCTTTCTCAGAGTGTAACAGAGCAACTTAGTTGTGTTGCCTG
>BJCM01269423.1:0-16598 GCA_018326385.1 Flaveria bidentis
CACCCATGCCTCATCATTCAGGGCTTCACTAACATACTTTGGCTCAAACTGAGACACAAAGCAACGATATGCACCATCGTGAAGGTATCCCTTTTCCATTACCGAGGCATAATCAGCTGAGTACAGCTGATTTCTGGTCTGAACTCCTGACCTCACATCCCCAATGACATTATCCAAAGGATGATAGACATTTAGGCATGATCCAGGGGTTGTTGGAACAACTACATCAGAATCCAGATTATGAACATTTGGTTCAGTATCTGAAGCAGTAGGAGTCTGAGGTTCCAAAGATTCAGAAGCATCAACGTCAGATGCTTGTGGACTTGCAGGACTAGGAACATGTTCTTCCTGGTTGTTCTGATCAGTCTCCACAGCTTCTTCATTAGAGGAGGAGTCACTATCATCAAGTGCTCCCCCTGAGTTGTTAGATGATTGACCTTGTGAACCAGATGATGTTGAATCTGGAGCCGGTAGGTTCAAGACATCATACATCATCTTGGTTTCAAACTTGCCGTCAGAAGTGGAGAGTGGGATGTTGAAGGATTTTAAGAATCCATCATAGTCGAAAAAGAAAGCGGGTCCTTTTCCTGCAGGTGGTGTGGTGTATCTCTTAACATCTACGTTACACCACACTTCTTCTTGACCCGTTGAGTTGTTGTAAACTCTCTTGTTCGGTATGTTGTATCTTAGAAATATACCTTCATCAGCCTTCTCGCTGAATTTTCCCTCCTGAGTCTTCTTCAGTAGGGTGCACAGGGCGCCAAATGGCTCGAGATACTCTAGATTTGGTTTACGTCGCTGTAGTAACTCGTAGCATGTCTTGCCATGGCGTTTAACTACCAGAACTCTATTTAGTGTATAACATGCATTTGCAACTGCTTCCTTCCAGAATTGGATGGGCAGATTTGAGTCTGCTAGCATTGTTCATGCCGTCTCTATCAAGCTGCGATTCTTCCTTTCAGCAATGCCATTCATCTGAGGAGTGTAGGCAGAAGTGAACTGATGCATAATTCCCTTTTCCTTGCAGTAAGCCTCCATCCATTGATTCTTAAACTCGGTTCCGTTGTCTAAGCGCACTTGATGTATCTTCAACTTGTATAGGGACTCTAGAGTAGTTACTAACTCTTTGAATGACTCAAATGTTTCTGATTTGGATTTCAGAAACATCACCCAAGTGAATCTTGAGTAGTCATCAGTAACTACATAGCCATACAAGTCGCCTACGATGCTTCTTGTACTGACTGGACCAAACATATCCATGTGAAGGAGCTCAAGAGGAAGTTAGATAGAGTGAACTTTCTTTTCCTTATGAGCCTTCTTCGTCTGTTTTCCCTTCTTGCACGCAACACAGAAATCCGAAAGTTGAAAGTTTTTGACGTTAACTCCTCTCACTAGATCATTCTGGATCAAGTGATTCATCTTCCGTGGATTAATATGTCCCATTCTCCTATGCCAGGAGATGGATTCCTTCTCAGTATCTTTTGACAAGAAGCACTGAACTTCATGATCCGTTGTGGAGGCCTTTGATAGATCCAAGACATAAAGGTCCTTATATCTTGAGGCAGACATTAATACTTGATCCTCCGGGATTACGTAGTCCTTCTTCAGGACATAGCACTTCTTATTGTCAAACACTACCTTGAAGTCTTTATCACAAATTTGAGAAACAGAAAGCAGGTTATTCTGAAGTTGTTGAACGTAGTTTACCTTGTCAAACTTCACTTTCTGATTTCCCACTTCCCCTTGAGCTGTGATGTACCCACCTTTGTTTCTAGCGAATGAAACATGCCCTCCTTTGATTTGTTTGGCGTTTGATAAGAGAGCCCTGTTCCCTGTCATGTGCCTGGATGCTCCGCTATCTACAATCCACGTGTTAGTTTTAGCACTATAGCGAACACCCTGCACATTCAATGAAAACATTAGTTTAGGTTAGGAACCCAATCCTTTACTGGCTTGGGTCTCCCCGAGGCATCATACATCATAAACTCAACCCATTGACCTTTCAAGGGTGAGGGAAGCTCAGATGTCTGTTTGTTCTCATTTTTAGATACTGAGGAGAATTTTTACTTCCATAAGCCAGATTTGTGTAAGGCCTGTTTGTGATAAACAGACGACTGGCTGATGGGTTGAACTTTGTGTTCTCTAACTCTTTTAGGAGGCGTCACTAAGTTCCTCTTCAAAGTGCTAGGTTTTGGTTCCGAAAGTTCAACTTTCTTCCTTGGTGTCTGATAATAAGGACAATGAGACGCAATGTGTACGTACTCTCCATAATTGTAGCAGGATCTTCTTTCAACTTTAGGATTTAATTGTTTTAGTGAAGATGTAGGTGTCACATGGGTGACCTTATTCTATTTAGATTGAGATACTTCTTGGTTAGATGTATGGTCGGGTTTTATAAATTTAATTGCTTTACCTGGTTTTACATCTTGTTTACCTGGACTTTGGCATAATGCACGTGATTGATTAGATTTAATAGTCCTTTTAGGTTCAGATTTGACTTTGTTTGAACCTGACTTTAAATTAAACTTTTCAAACTCTTTTTCCAGGTTAACACAAGGCATCTTTCCTTTTGCCTTTGAAGTGGCCTCCTTTTGTTTAGTGTCAGATTCAATTGATGTACTTGTGGAATCTGGGTCACTAACAAGAGGAGTGGACACCACATGATCCTTGATAGGGTTATTATTAATTGGTTTACTTTTGGTGTTCATCAAGGTCTCAACTGGTGGTGGAACCACTTTGTATCACAATCCCTCCCCGTTATTTCTCTCTCTCACTAAGTGTTGGACAATATGAGATGAACTTGTTCAACTATGCAGTTTTTGCTTTAACGAATTAACTTCTACTTCTAAAACTACTTTTTGCTTCTTAGTGTCCTCTAGGGAGTTAAGATAGTACCTAATGTCATTAGCTTGGTTAAAGGCAACTACTTCTGTTTCCCTAAGCTGTTTGTTCAATAGGTCTATCTTTTTCCTTGTAACTGTGCTCATTTTGTTTTAAGACTCTATTAGCTTCAGTGCACAGTTCCAAGTCCTTTACTAAGCTATCATTATGGTCTAATAACCTAGGAAATTTTAAATCTATGCTTTCTGTAAATTTTTTACAATCAGAACAAGCATGATTACTAAACAACTGGTAAGTAATACTTACCTGAGATAGTGGTGATGAATCAGCCATGAGTGTCGAGTCTGTTGTCTCGGGTTCTGGTGATTCTGACGTTGTTGCAGATTCTACTTCTTCAGGCAAGTAGTTGACCACTGGTGAAGAGTCTTTAGAATTGGACATCACGAGCTCTACTACTATATCTCCCTCACTGGAGGAATCGTCATCTATGTCCTCCACACTAGATATGTTGGATTCTCCCGGTGAGACGAACCGAAAGCTCCAGTCATGTCCTTCATCATCATGAGCAGTCAAGGATTTTGGATCCTTGCTTGATGAAGTAGAACTACTAGATGTGGCTTTGTCCTAACGATTAAAGGACGAGAAAGGGTTTCCATTTCCAGTCTTCTTGGGCTTCACACATTCCCGTTTGAAGTGTCCCTTCTCACCACAGTTGAAACAGGTTACCTTTCACTTGTCGAAGCCAAAGGTTGTGTCCTTAGTTGCAACCAAGTTCTGTCCGGTCTTTTTGACAAACTTCTTAGCTCGTTAGACAGCACTTGCCAAGGCCCACATTATATCCATTCGTTCCAACTCCATCTTGTCCACCTGCTCGTAATCCTCATCAGCCAGGTGGCAATTTCCTATCTTTCCAGCAATTAGTCCATCATAGGAAAGGACTACCGCAGCTAAGAGGTCCATGTGTTCTCTGGCCACCTCAACAGTCACGTTACCAAAGTTATCGGTCTTCAATTTTGCTGCATTGGCTTCAGGTATAATATACTGGGTACCAGACGACCCTGACGTCTCGGAACCTGAAGTAGATGCTTGTGCTGGACCAGATGAGCTTGACACGAAGGCAGTCTGCAGTGGTGCTCCAGATGTCTTGGCCTGAGGAGTCGCGTTGTAAAGCACCGGATTCTCATCATAGTTGGCCTTTTGGGCTCTATACTTCATCCTTAGTTCCTCCTCTCTCAGTTTCAGAATGAAGTCATTTATATCTAACTTCGAGAGCATCCCATTCTGTCTGAGATTAGAAACAAAGGAAGCCCATTTCTCTGGTAAACCATCAGCAAAGTTGGATACTTTATCTTCCATCGACGTTGTTATTCCATGAGTGTGAATCTCACTCATCAAGTGGTAGAATCTATCGATCACGTCGTCCAGGCTTTCCTTTCCCATTGAAGAGAAGTTGTCAAACTCTTTCTTCAAAGCTTTGGCCTTAATAGCCTTGAGTGAGGCATTCCCGTCATATCTCTTTTCCAATGCATCCCATAATTTCTTTGCTTGCGTATACTCCGAGTATTGATGGAAGATATCCTTCGGAATAGACTGAGTAAGCAAAGCGTAGACTTTCTTCTCAGCATTGTGTTTTACCTTTTATGCATCAGTCATGCCATTTAAAGTAAGTTTGACACTGTCAGCTCCTACTGGCATGTTGTACCCCGACTCTATAGCCTCCCACAGATTTGTATCTACTCCATTTAAGTAGATTTCAAAACGTTGCTTCTACTATGGGTACTCGTCTAACGTGATAAGCTTTGGGGGTTTATTATGATTACCCACTTCATTCTCCAATAGCAGTAGGTTTTGTATACGTGTGTCTCTACCTGTTGTGTATGCTGAAAACTAGTCCTCCATTTCACTTAACTTTAATTTTAAAACTAACTGTTTTATGTGTGCGAATGAAGGTAGGCGATTGGAGTATTCAGGCGATTGAACTATGCGAATGGTTCAATCGTGCAACTGAACTAATACGGATGAGTCAGTCGGCCGAATGAACTAATGCGGTTGAACAGTCCGAATAGGAGTACGAATGAGTCCAATCGTGCGTATGGGGTATGCGAATGAGTTCAGTCGTGCGATTGAGTCAATCGTGCGACTGAGGCTGCTGGAATTCGAAAATTTCTAGGTTTAACGTGGTTTGGCCGCAAAAACTCGAATTTTCACTAACCCTAATTGTCGTACGCCAGAAAAACTAAACTTTATGACCAGGAGACGTCTAAGACACCGTTTGAAACAAAAAGATTGTGTTTTAATGAAAAAAACACAATTTTGTATCAAAAACGACTGAATCACACGTAATCAAGAGCTACCACTTGTTAGGGATCGTGTACTTGAATAAAATACTAACTGATTAACGTGTATACCGAATCACATAGTGCGGAATCCTATTTGATTGGCGATCCAATCAGTGAGAATGCACGTAGAAACAATTATGTATAGAATCTAACGTTAAGAACCGATTAGGAATCGATCTACTACGATCTATGAACTTGGAGTATGATCTTAGAGGTCTCTGGATGGCTAGGGTACGTCTGGAGTCGAAGTGTGTTCAATGCTTACGTTTTTACATGAATTAGGTGGTATTTATAGGTTTAGGTTTCTCATTCGGGTGACTGAACCATTAGCATGGTTCAGTCGTGCGATTGAGCGATTCGGTTGATCCATCCGCACGACTGAGTGTTCAGTCGTGCGACTGAGTCATTCGCATGAAGTTGTTCAGGCGTATGGACCATTTAGGCGCATGGACACTTAGTCGCATGGCCATTCGGGCGCATGACCACTGTTGGGGCGCATGGTCCATTCGGACGCATGAAAACTTCATTTTACTAAGTTTGAATGTATTCAATATTATTACATTATTTATACTAGTTCAAACAACCACAAACCTATATAATCAATTCAATATGCGTTAAACAACTCATTAATGAAATATTAAACATTATAATCACAAACAAACATTTACATTTCATTAAGTACCCAAGTATTACATAAGTGTAAGACATTAAAGACATATTACATTAAGTTCAGAAACTAGGGATACATGTACTTACACTATCTATCCAGATGATCGGGAGTACATGGAAATAGTTCAGTAGATGGCTCTTCTCACTCACAGAGCCAAGAAGTTCTACAAGCGGACTGAAATGAAGTTCCCCAACAATGCAACCAGTGGAAATTTTGGACTGGACAAAAGCAAAGTTAAGTGTTACAACTGTAACTTGACGGGTCACTTTGCTAGCGAGTGTAAATGTAAGGCCCCGTTCCCGGGACGCTTACAGCTAGCCAATCATTGCTCATATAACATATAATTACATTCATATTTTATAAAACATCGCAGCGGAATATCAAATAACTTTTCATTGTAAATGCTTTTGCAAAATAATACAACATTCGTTACATAATTTCATTAATTCGCATTACAATGCAAAAACATTAACAAAAGAATGCCATCCAAAATGCCAAGTAGCTGCCCCGCGCCATCCTCAGCAGTGCTCACCTGCCAACTGGAAAATGCATAAAAAGTCAACGTTGCTGAGTGAGTTTTAGTTTTACAATAAAACATACTTTTACTTTCATTAAACCTTTCATTACTTTTTCATGTGATCACACATCATACGTACACATAGATAATATCATATTATCTTCATCATTTGTTCGTTCATTCCGTACATTCATCATTACATCTTTACTTTCATTCGGACCAATGCCATGTGCTTTACCCCACCGTATGCATAAAGCCGGTACTGAGCCTGAGGTCTTTCATAGACCCCGAACATTATGCACGAAGCTGACTCCAGTTACCTAGGGTGAGGGGCAAGGGTCCCATACATATGGTCAATCACAAAAATTGGAACCCAGTGTGCATCCTTCTGGGGTAATTAATCCGCACATACAAGAACATCAAATTCTTACCTTGAATTCAAATTCTTTCTTGTTTTTCTTTCAAAACCGAGAATTTCAGCTCCTTCTCTCTCTCTAAAATCTGAGAATTGGTGATGTGTGTGACATATGGGCGGCCATACCACCTTTATCACCAACTTTTAAACTTTTTGTCCTTTTTGTCACTTTTGACCCCTAGACTTGGGTTTTATTTCTTTTTCTTCTTTTTACTTCACTTTATTCTTTCTTTCTATGTCTTTGAAAATAATCGGGCGTTACAGGTCCACCCCCCTTAAATAGGTTTCATCCCCGAAACTTGTTATTCCTCAAAGAATTGTGGGTAATGTTGTCTCATCTCTTCTTCAGTCTCGCACGTAGACTCGGATCCCTTCTTGTGCTTCCACTATACTCGCACAAGAGGAACCACTTCATTCCTCAGCCTCTTCTCTTTTTGATCAATGATTGCCACTGGTTGCTCTATATAATTGAGCCGTTCATCTACTTCGATATCCTCCAGTGGAACAATCATATCTTCATCCGCTAAACACTTCCTCGGATGAGATACTTGAAATGTCGGGTGAATTCCACTTAACTCATCTGGAAATTCTAGTCTATAGGCCACATCTCCTACTCGAGCAACGATTCGGAAAGGCCCTATATACCTTGGGCTCAACTTGCCCCTCTTTCTGAATCAGATGATACCCTTCCAAGGTGAGACCTTCAACATAACTCGGTCGCCCACCTAAAACTCAATCGGTTTGCGTCGTTTATCAGCATACAACTTCTGTCTATCTTTGGCTGCCTTCATGAAGGCTTTGATACTTTCAAGCTTCTCAGTCGTAGCCTCGATTAGCTCAACTCTCCCTAACCCTTTCTGACCAGTATCGCCCCAACACTAGGGTGTTCGGCATCTCCTACCGTATAGCATCTTGTAAGGGGGCATACCAATGCTGGCATGATAGCTGTTGTTATATGAGAACTCAGCTAACGGTAAGTGGTCATCCTAACTTCCTCCAAAATCGATAACACAAGCACGAAGCATCCAAGGTCTGAATGGTCCTTTCTGACTAACCATTTATTTGAGAATGATAAGCTGTGCTAATATGTAACCTCGTCCCCATCGCGTCGTGGAATTTCTACCAAAATTTAGATGTAAACCGGGTGTCACGATCCGACACAATAGACACCGGTACACCATGACGAGTTACAATCTCCTTAATGAAAAGATCCGCCAACCTCTCGGATGAATATGTCTCGCGGATCAGTAGAAAGTGAGCACTCTTCGTCAGATGATCAACAACCACCCATATAGCATCATACCCTTTTAGGGTACGCGGCAGCTTCGTAATGAAATCCATGGTGATGTGCTCCCACTTCCATTCTGGTATATCCAAAGGTAGGATCTTCCCATACAACTTCTGGTGCTCGGCCTTCACTTGTAGACAAGTAAGGCATTTACTCACATACTCCACCACATCATGTTTCATGCCCGGCCACCAATAATCTTTCTTCATGTCTTGATACATCTTAGTGGCACCGGGATAATGGAGTATCGAGTCTTGTGAGCTTCATCCAAAATCTTCACCCGTAGATCCCCAAAACGAGGAATCCATATCCTCCCGAATCGAGTTCTAACACCAAGCGTGTTCTTACCCAATTCTGCGACCAGACCTATTATTCTTTCAGAGTTAAGGTGATCTTCTTACAGTGCTTCATCTTGAAACTCTTTAACTTGCTTCATCACATCAGAGGTCATGATCATCCAGTAAGCTTTTACCCGAATCGGCTCGGGACTTTCTTTTCGACTAAGGGCATCCGCCACCACGTTGACTTTGCCCAGATAGTAATGGATCTCGCAATCATAATCTTTTATAAGCTCTAACCATCTCCTCTACCTCATGTTCAAATCTTTCTGCTCAAAGAAGTACTTCAAGCTCTTGTGGTCAGTGAATATGGTGCACTTCATCCCATAAAGATAGTGCCTCCAAATCTTTAGCGCAAAGACCACGGCTGCTAGCTCCAATTCATGAGTAGGATAATTGACCTCATGAACCTTTAACTGTTTGGATGCATAGGCTATAACCTTCCCTCTTTGCATTAACACACACCCCAACCCCGAGTAGGAAGTATCAGAATAGACCACCAGATCTTTACTTCCATCGAGTAATGACAGAACAGGAGCTTGAGTCAATCTCGCCTTCAATTCTTCAAACACCTTCTCTTGAGCTTGACCACATACAAACTTCATATCTTTCTGGGTCAACTTAGTTAATGGAGAGGCGATCTTGGAAAAGTCTTGGATGAACCTTCTGTAATAGCCCGCCAAACCCAAGAAACTACGAATATTGGATGGCGTCTTTGGAGAATTCCAATGCATCACTGCCTCCACCTTTGTCGGGTCCACCATAATCCCATCAGGATTCACCACATGACCCAAGAATTGTACCTCGCGCAACCAGAACACGCACTTGGAGAATTTAGCATACAACTTCTTCTTTCTCAATGTCTCCAAAACCTCCCGAATGTGACCGGCATGCTCCTCCTTACTCTTTGAATAAATCAGGATATCATCAATAAACAAAATCACTGATTTATCCAACATCGGCCGACACATTTGATTCATCAGATCCATAAAAGCAGTTGGCGCATTGGTCAAACCGAACGACATAAGAGGAACTCGTAGTAACCATAAACGCGTGCGAAAAGCTGTTTTAGGGATATCCTACTCCTTCACTTTCAACTGATGGTAACCAGATCGAAGGTCTATCCTTAAAAACCAACTGGCACCTTGAAGCTGATCAAACAAGTCATCAATTCATGGTAAGGGGTAGCGGTTCTTTATCATCAACTTATTCAGCTCACGGTAGTCAATACACATTCTCATACTACCGTCTTTCTTCTTCACGAATAAGACCAGAGCACCCCAAGGAGAGATACTCGGTCTAATAAACCCCTTATCAAGCAGCTCTTGCAATTGCTCTATCAACTCTTTCATCTCGGTCGGAGCCAACTGATACGGTGCCTTGGCAACAGGTTGGGCACCTAGTATCAAGTCAATCTGGAACTCAATCTCACGGTCAGGTGGCACTCTTGGTAAGTCTTCTGGGAACACGTCTGGAAAGTCACTCACAACCGGTACATCAGACAGTTGTGGTGTTGGCATATCCACATCCTTTACATAGGCCAAGTAGGCACTACATCCACGCCTCATGCACTTTCCCGCCACCGCCATTGAGATTACTTTTGGGATCGTCATGACCCGATCCTCATAAACCGTCACCTTACTCCCGTCAGGCGCTGTCAGTCGAATCATCTTCTTGCGACACACAATGTTTGCCTCGTAATCCGCTAACCAATCCGTCCCGAGAACCAAATCGAAACCACCTAAGGTCATCACGAACGGTCTAACAGGAAATTTATGACCTTCTAGCTCCACATCATAGTCTTCTATCATCTTAGAAATCCTGGTAGACTTACCTATGGCAGTTTCTACATCAAAGGGCTCATCAACAATCCTACTACTAACAGGCAGTTTAGCACATAAAGCAGCAGAAATAAAACTTTTACTATCACCAAAATCAAATAACACAGAGGATAAAGTTTGGTTTACTAGAAACATACCTGACACGACATTAGGGTCCGTCCTAACCTCTTCCTGTGTCATTGCGAACGCCCTGGCGCTCGCCCTTGGTCCTTCTCCCCCGGTCGTCTTCTTCCCTGCACTAGAACTTTTAGCCCTTGGCTTCTTGCAGTCTCGGCTCATATGGCCCTCCCCGCCACAATTAAAACACTTCACAGTCTTACACTCCCTCACCATGTGGCCAGGTTTCCCACATTTGAAGCACTCATTAAATCCCAATCTACATTCACCGGTGTGCTTATTCCCACACTTACCACACCTCTTCAACCCTGCACCCGATGTGACGATGTGTTTGTCATCCACCTGTGCCTTCTTGTTACTTGTTGAGCCACCACCCCGATCGACCCTTTCCTATTCCAATTCCAATCACCACCACCCTTCTTGCTTGCCTCAGCCACCACCACCTCTCGCTCATCGTACAGTCTTCCTGCCAAATCAACTACCAACCTAAACGTGCTCGGTCGGGCAGCAATCATGTGCCAGCGAATATCCACCAGCAAGCCCTGAATGTACCTCTTAATCTTCCGCGACAGAGGCGTCACCTGATCCGGCACCAGACATGCCATCTCGTTAAACTTGGTGGTGTATTGCTGATGTGTCATGGTTCCTGCCTCCAACAGCGGGAACTCTCTCTCAACTTTGTCCATTTCTTTATGAGGACAGAACTCCTCAATCACCAACTTCTTCAGTTCGGACCATCTCATTCTCCCAATTGCCTGACTACCATCGGCCTGGACTATATTATCCCACAAGCATAGAGCCGAGTCCACAAACGAGTGGGCAACAAACTTTACTTTTTGATCCTCCTGGCACTCGCTGATGTTTAGAACAGCTTCCATTTCTCTCACCCACCGGTGAGCAGCAACAGCAGTTCCATTACCATCAAAAGTAGGGGGCTTGTACCTTTGAAATGCCCTGTAGCTATAGCCTCGTGCCACCTCCGGCATAGGGTCTTCTTCTCCCTCCTCTTCTTCATCATCAGACAGAACCGTCTTAGTCTTGGGCTGTCTCCCATCACCCATAGGTCTACTTCTTTCCTTTCTTTCCTCATCTCTAAAAGCCTTTATTACTTCGGTCACCACAAACGATAAGATCGTCTGGATGACCTGATGTACTCCTCCATAACCGCCTCCTTCACTGAGGCTCTCAAATTAGCACTCTCATCACCACCCTCAGGATGAGGGGTCTCTGGTTCTTCACGAACCACCCTTTCGGCCCTAGGCCTTCCTCTCGTAACTCGTGGTTCAGCACTACGTCCTCCACCACGTGAAGCTTTAGATGATCTACCATCGGCCATCCTCACACACACGCTAAAAGATTCAAACACCAACACGGTCATTCAAGGGAACAGCTTAGTTTATGTCAAGTATAGTAAGTTCCTAATTACAGTGGCCAGTTGTGATTAGCCACTTACTTTACTTTTGATACGCCAAGCATTACCTGTCCTAACTACATCAGTATCTAAATCTACCAGCAACACATAACCACATAACATGCGCACATAATGTCGGTTAATCATTAAGGAAATACTTGATGGCACGCAGCTACTCGGACTGGCATCCCTTCCCTTTCTGTCCCATTTTCAGTTTAAGTTTATTTTGAAAATTTACCCGTTTCACTTAAACTTTGGCTCTGATACCAACTTGTAAGGCCTCGTTCCTGGGACGCTTACAGCTAACCAATCATTGCTCATATAACATATAATTACATTCATATTTCATAAAACATGCCAAGTAGCTGCCCCGTGCCATCCTCAGCAATGCTCATCCGCCAATTGGAAAATGCATAAAAAGTCAGTGTTGCTAAGTGAGTTCTAGTTTAACGATAAAACATACTTTTACTTTCATTAAACCATTCATTACTTTTGCATGTGATCACACATCATACGTACACATAGATAATATTATTATTATCTTCATCATTTGTTCGTTCATTCCGAACATTCGTGATTATATCTTTACTTTCATTCGGACCAATGCCATGTGCTTTACCACACCGTATGCATAAAGCCGGTACTGGGTCTCAGGTCTTTCATAGACCCTGAACATTGTGCACGAAGCTGACTCCAGTTACCTAGGGTGAGCGGCAAGGGTCCCATACATATGGTCAATCACAAGGATTGGACCCCAGTATGCATCCTGCTGGGGTAATTAACCCGCACACAGTTGAGCTAACACCCTTTATTGGGTGTGAACCTCCATACTTTTGCTTAATCTCACGGATCAAGTCCTAGTGTGCATCCTTCTGGGGTAGCTAACCCGCACACGGTTGAGCTAACACCCTTCATTGGGTGTGAACCTCCTTACATTTTCTTGCAAGCCTTTCATAGTTTATTAATGCATGCATTCATCATTTCATTCCTCTTTTCATTATCTTCCACTTTACGTTACATAATACTTTTCATTTTGTTCATTAACATTCAACATAAAGCCACGGGAAAATAATCATACAATGTAAGGAACATAACATACATAGTCAACATCATCATACCGGGCATCATACATACATAGCACACATCATACATTCCATCCTGCATAAGCATCAAACATAAGTCATAACATGCTCAACATATCATCTATGACCTCAAAAGTCGACTTACAAGAACCCCTGGGAACATCCCAAGTCAAAGCCTAAATTCATCTTTTTCCCCAAAAAGTCAGAAAACATTCTAAGTGTTCATCCGCATTTGCTATAGTTCATCCGCATTTGCTATAGTTCATCCGCATTTGTTTTTACTTCATCCGCATTTGTTCTTGTTCATCCGCATTTATTCATTCGCATTGACTTTACTCATCCGCATTTCCCATACTTAGTCAATGTTCATCCGCATTTCATCCAATACTCATCCGCATTGACTTTCCATTTCTCATCCGCATTTCCCATACTTAGTCAATGTTCATCCGCATTTCATCTAATACTCATCCGCATTGACTTTCCATTTCTCATCCGTATTGACTTTCCATTTCCCATCCATATTGACTTACTTAATAGTTAATGCTCATCCGCATTAACTGCTTATCCGCATTGACTTCCATTACTCATCCGCATTTCTTCTACATACATAGGCAAATTCTAAAACTTAACATATGAGCCTTAAACATCAGATTTCAGTTCCCAATCATCATCCATCATGTTTTAAGCTTAAATCTTACCTTCTAAGCCTTAGAAACACCATCATACATCATCAAGAATGAGCATAGCCAATCATTACATCATAACATCAAAATACACACAATCAAACATACGGGTCCAAAACCCAGTTGAATGAAAACATACATTCATGTATTTCCAGTCCCAAAATCAGTTAAAAACAAGTAAAAGAGGGGTCCTAGAACTCACCTTAGCAGCTCTTGAGTATGGCTTCTTCCAAACTCGTTTGCAATTGAGTTTAACCGCCTAGAAACCCACTAAAAACATACCCTAACACATACAAACACACATAAGCATAAACCCAAGGATGAAACCAGTCAAGAACATAAGGAACACATGAATTCTTACCTTGAACTCGAGTTCTTTCTTGTTCTTATTTCAAAACCAAGAATTTTAGCTCCTTCACTCTCTCTAAAATCCGAGAATTGGTGATGTGTGTGACATATGGGCGGCCATACCACCTTTATCACCAACTTTTAAACTTTTTGTCCTTTTTGTCACTTTTAACCCCTAGACTTAGGTAATCAGCGTTACATTAAGGCACCAAGAACAAATGGTGGCCAAGCACAATCCAGACCAAACTACACTAACAAGGCTACCCAGAATGAAGAGTCAAAGCAGCAAGCTGCAGTTGCTGTTGTAGAAGGAGGCTTTGACTGGAGCTTTCAGGTGGAAGGTGCTTCTCCAAACCAAGCACTGATGGTAGATCATGATGAAACCAAGGTATTGGAACATCTCTGTACCTCTGAATGCATTGCTAAAGTTAACAGGTACAGGTCCTACAACTTAAAAATGAGATCTAATCTTGAGTCTTTAAACATCTTAAAAGCTGATTTTAAAAAGTCTAAAAATGATTATAAACTGAACATAGAGGACTTAGAGAAAACTATTTCAGTTCTAAAACATGAGCATACAAATTTTAGGACTCAAATCAAGGATCTCATAACTAAGCTGACTGAGTGCCAGGCTGAACTTGTGATCAGCAAAGCCAGGGCAAAAAGTGTGTTTTTGAAGAAGAGACCTTAAAGAACATGATATCCTCATCCCTGCACAACAAGGTATGCTATCAAAACAAATAGGGACTGGGTTCTAATGAGATAGCTTCTCCACACACAATCTTGTCTGTAAGATCACCCAAGTGTGGAACTTGTGAAGATGAGCTTCCTCTCATAGACCCCTTAAGTGAAGAGGATGAAGAAGTGTGTAACATCCGTCATTTTCAAGTTATAAACCCAAATCCAAACTAAAATCGAATTTTCTTACGATATGAATTTCTTTATTTAAATTATTTTATTTATATCAATGAATTATATATATTAGACGTGTAGTTTAAACAATATCATGAATTAATTTATTCAATTTATAATTTAAACAACTTATAATAACTCGTTGATTTATAAATAATTTTTTTCATAAAATTATAAAGTTTATTAATCATGTTAAAATAAATAACTAAATATAAAAGACTAATTAAAACTTATAAAGTTATAAAATAAATTTTAATAAACTTATAAAGTTTTATTAGTAATTATGAAATTTAAATACTGAAAATAAATAATCAAATTATAAAGTTTACAAGTTTTATAAAAGTTATAAAGATCAACAAATAAATAATTTGATTGATTATTCAAATTGGTTTTATAAAGTCTATAAAGATTTTATAAAAAAGTTATCAAAATTAGAGTCTTCAAGAATTTAAATTTTAAATTATAATTATTCTTTTATTTATTTAAATTATTTAATTTTATATTTATTTCAAATTCCAATCATAACCCCCTTTTAAAAAACTTATAAATCACCATTAACACCATTCCTAACCTCCTCCTAACCTCAAGTATAAAAGCAAGGCTTAGGCCTCACTTTTCATTTACTCATTCTCTAAATATCTCACTCTCATATCTTTCTTTCATCTATTGGTTATGATCAATTTGAAGAATTTTATTTTACAAGAGATTTCAAAAATTCTTAATACTAAGGTAATCTTTTATTGCTTTTATATTATACATTTTAATCATCCAAACATCCAATTGTTTTCATGACTTTATGTTCTTACTATTATTCTTTCTTCTACCAAATCTCTTTTTATTTTAATAATTATCATCTGATCATTAATATTTTAATAATCACTAATCTTATAACAATCACTAACATTCCAAAATCAAGCTAACAACACACTAACATAAACAAAGAATCCCGTTTGCATATGGACGGCTATGCCGATGCATTCGGTTATTCAACAAGATTACTGTTCTAAATGATAGCTATGCCAAAGTTTTAGAATATTTTTATAACTCAAATGAAGACTAATATACTGTATATTGATATAATAAATTGTTCTAACCCGTTTCATGTATTAACAATTTTAAAAGTGCACATAAGTGCCTTACTACAATTCTGGCAGAATATAATCTTACTTCAGTCGACCATAACTTCATCATAACAAACTAAATTTGGGTAAACATAGACTCCAATGTTAAGATCATTGAATTACCTTTTCAACAACAGTTTATACGTCTTCAAACTCAATCAGACGACTCAACAATAACCTTCACAAGATAAGTGCGCATTTCAGCACCTTCTATCTTGTGCTGCTTGTTTGACCTATTTAAAGATCTTCTCATAAAAATATTTCTGAATGAAAGTTATCCAGGAGACTTTGAACTAGTCAAGTATAAATTTTTATAATTTTATGAAACCGTTTGATATTTTTAAAACCTGTTCAAACACATACCAAACATTCTGTCCAGAATCTAAAATTGATGCAATAATCCTTTTTCAATCTACCTTTCGCGTTTTAGCATTCTCTAAACGTTCTAACTTATTGTAATGAATTCCAACCTCAAGTTATTGTTTTTTTTATCATTTAGGACATCACCTTTGACTCTTGACATCCAAGCTTTCTTATGTACTCTACAACCATCATTATACTTGTGAGTTTTCCATGTGAGTTCTCCATGCCCCTTTTTACTTTATTTCACACCTTTTGGGGTGAAACATGTTAACCTTATAAACTTACACTTGTAAACATCTTGATACTTGTAAA
>BJCM01269430.1:0-16915 GCA_018326385.1 Flaveria bidentis
TTGGAGTCAAAGATTAAAGATAGAGACTGATGCTGAGAAGACAAAGAAAAGAAGAACAAGCCAAAGATTAAAGACTGAAGACAATGCAAATCTTAAGGGGAGTATTGTTAGAACCCTTAGAAGATTAACATTTAGTCTTTTATTGTCTATTTTATATTTTGTACTAGTATAGGGACTAGTTTTGTAAATTGTTAGTTCCTTAGTTTCTAGTATAAATAGCTTAGACTAGAGTAGAATTATAACGGGAGTGAGTTTTAGTTGTTAACTTCTTTCTTACTCTTGTAATTGTCTTTGCTATATTAATGAACTGTGAATTTGTTGATATTGCTTGATTTGATTACAATTGTTTGTGTTTCTTTTTGAATTGTTTACATAAATCATTACAGATTGAATCAATTGATCCTATCATTATCAAAACCAAAACTAGTGTCTTTAGTGGCTATCAAGTTCTATCCCGTCTTCTTAACAAACTTTTTAGCTCTCCTCACAGCACTTGCCAACGCCCACATTATGTCCATTCTTTCAAGCTCGTTCTCGCGCACATGTTCGTAATCTTCATCTGCTAGATGGTAGTTACCGATCTTTCCTCCAACCAAACCATCATACTAGTGAACAACAGCTGCCAAGAGATCCATATGTTCTTTAGCCACCTCCATAGTGCTATTCCCGAGATTCTTGGTCTTTAACTTGGTAGCATTTGCTTCAAGTGCAATATGATGGGTACTTGATGACCCAGATGTATCAGACCCTGAAGCGATGGTAGGTGAAGGAGTAGTTGAACTTGAAACAAATGTAGTCTGAAGGGGTGCTCCTGAACTAGCTGTTGTGGAAGAGGCGTTGTAAAGTGAGGGATTTTGGTCATATGTTCCTTTCTGTGACCTATATTTCATACTAAGTTCCTCGTCTCTCAATTTCAAGATGAAGTCGTTTATGTCTAATTTTCCCAATATACTTTTTTGTCTCAAATTGGATACAAACGAATCATACTTTTCTAGTAAGCCATCTGCCAAGCTGGATACCTTGTCTTCCATAGACGTTGTAACTCCATGATACAGCTCACTCATAAGATGATAGAACCTGTTGATTACATCATCTAGACTTTCTTTACCCATTGAAGAGAAGTTGTCAAACTCCTTCTTCAAAGCTTTTGCCTTTAGAGCTTTTAACGAAACATTTTCGTCATAGTGTTTTTCTAAAGCTATCCAAAGTTTCTTTGCCTGTTTATTCTCAGAAAATTGATGGAAAATAACTTTTGGAATAGACTAAGTTAACAGGGCATAAACCTTCTTCTTTGCATTATATTTAGCCTTCTGTCTGTCAGTCATCCCCCCAATGTCAAATTTACCTCATCTGCACCAACTGGCATGTCATATCCTGTTTCAATGGATTCCCACAGGTTGGGATCAACTCCATTGAGGTAGATCTCAAAACGTTGCTTCCATTGTGGGTAATCATCTAACGTTATTAGCTTAGGAGGTTTGTTATGATTACCAGTATCATTTTCTTGAAGCAAGAGGTTCTGGATCCGTGTGTATCTACCAGCAGTGAACCCGGAATAATGTTCTTCCATCTTGTTAACTTTAAACATTCAAACTCAAATACTTCACTTATGCGAATGGACCACTCGTGCGATTGAACTTATGGGATTGAGTCAATCATGCGAACGATGTGCGCAGATGAATTCAATCATGTGATTGGATTCAATCTTGCGTAAGGAGAGTGCAGTTGGAGTCTATGCAAATGAGCCTGGTCAGTTGTACGAATGAACAAGGCGACTAAGTTCAATCGTGCGTATGGAAGATGTGAATGCGTTCAGTCGTGCGATTGAGTCAATCGTGTGACAGAAGACTACTGTTTTTGCAAAAATGAAGGTTTTGAACAATTTGACACAAAAACACAAAAAACGTTAACTTTTTGACCTGGAGACGTCAAAAAAACTGTTTAACACAAAAGGATTGAGTTTTGAGTGAAAAACACGATTTTTTTATCAAAATTGATTGAATTACACGCAAATCAAGAGCCAAAGCTGTGATATCACTTGTTAGGACCGTTTAGGTACAAAGTACTAACTTATTTTCGTGTATACCAAACCAAATAGTGTGGAATCCTATTTGATTGGCGATCCAATCAGTGAGAACGCAAGTATAATCGATCTAAGAATGAATCGAAACATTAAGAACGATTGTAAGATGATTAACTGCGATCTATGAACTTGGAACAGGTGTTCTTAAGTCTCTGGACGGCTAGGGTATAGTTATGTGCGTAGGTATATGAATTGTTTTTTTTCACAAATTAAGTGGTATTTATAGGTTATGGTTTTCAATTCGTATGACTGAACCATTAGCATGGTTCAGTCGTGCGACTAAAGCATGCTATTGATCCATCCGCACGACTGAAGGTCCGGTCGTGCGACTGAGTCAATCTTATGTCACAATCGTGCGACTGATCTAGTCTCTTGGTTCAGTCATGCGACTGGTCCATTAGCATGAAGTATTCATGCGTATGGTCTCTTAGCATGGTCCATTCGCATGAGAACTTCACACGATTAAGTTTAAACATGTTTCTCAACCATTATTGTCTAAGAACTATGTAAACAACCACAAACCTATATAGTTAGTTCAATACATGTTATTACACAATAAACAATGAAATATTAAACATTATAAGCATCAACAACACATCTCATTTCATTCATACCCGTTCAATTACATATACGTAAGACATGAAAGACATTTTACATTCAACTCCTAAACTAGGTACACATGTATCTACAATATTCAAGGACTCAATGTTAGATTTAATTTCCATATTGTATTCATTGTACCTTTTAACCTTAGTAATACATGCTGGAGTACAGAGATGCTCATATACATTTTAGTTATTTATTCTAGCCAATAGTGCTTCAGAAGGGGTGACATCTTGCACCATAAAGCTCCAATCAACTTCTTGAGCCACAATAGTTGTCTCAATTGACTTTCTAGTAGCTTTAGGTGTTGTAGGATGTGAGGAGGCATGAGTAGATCCCAGATTTGATTTGGGAGCTTTGTGTTCCCTAGCAAAATGACCTAACTGATTATAGTTGTAACACTTGGGTTTTGCTTTGTCGAACCCAAACTTCGTAGAGGGAACTGCATTCCAGTTCTTTTGAAGAACTTCTTCACCTTATAGATTATCAGAGCCATTTGTTGGACTATGTCCATGTATTCCACATCATCTGGGCTAAAACACTCCGGATCTTCAAAGCAAAACTGCATAGACGAGAGGGTCCATTTTCTAAGACAAAAGCATAGAAGACCATGGAGTCTCAAGAAATGTAATGTAAGGCCCAGAGGAACATGATGGCTGCTGAGAATGTGTCAGGTACTGCTGAGGTTATGGGGGTCTTGAGCCTTCTGCAAACATAAGTGCGTTGCAAGCAGGATGGCTTTAAGGTCTGCTCACTTGACGACCACTCTTGTTCTCCATCTCTACATGATGTCCATCTAGAATGCCATATAGTTCAGTCACAGTGAGGGAGTTCAGACTTTCCGTCCTCTTGATAGATACACAATAGAACGTCCACTCATTAGGAAGTGCACTCATGAATTCCCTTAGGAGATCTCTCAATTCAGAAGTTACTCCAACATACTAAAGGGAGGCGATAAGGTCCGTGTACCTGAAGTATTGTTGGCTCAGGGTCTTTCTAGCAATGTGAGTAAAGTTCGCAAACTTTTTCTTCAGTGAATCTTTCTTTGAGTCGTTGGAGTTTGCATACATGTTCGTTAAGGCATGAAATAGTTCTTTAGCTGATTGGCAATGCTCAAACCCCACCATGATGGAGTTGGGTAAAGCAGTCATTAGAACAGTCATGGCCTTGCCATCAATATCAAGTCATTTGTGGTCTTCTCCAGAGTAATCTTCCACTATCTTCTCTATCATTGCACCACCTCTAACATGTGCTGCAACCTTTGGCTTGTAAGGGCCATTGGTGATAGATCTCCATATTCGGCTATCTTGATATTTGATGAACCTTTCAATATGTCTGCTCCATTGTTTGAAGTTTTCTGGGGTGAGTATGTGCTTTAGTCATCATCCCCATTTCATATTCACATTTTTGGTTAAGGGCCATTTTGAGTGTATTAAGTAGGTGAGTGAAGAAGAGGTTGATTAGGATGGTAAGATCACATAATCAAGAACCTAAAAAGCTCTGATACCAATTGTAGGATAGGTTTTTGTTCTCAACACAAGTATTTCTGATAGGTTCAAATGAATTGATCTGTGTTTGTTATCAAGCAATTGACAATTATATGAACTATGTAATCAACACAAACAAATATCAGAAAATTCATAGAGTTCTATTGATATTAGTATGGATTACAATGTGCAATTGAGAGAGAATGAACAAAGGTCTATTCCAAAGTCTTACTTGCACAAATACAATTAATCTTATTTGTACTAATAACAAGAAACAAAAGGAACATATATTTGCATAATAAGTCCCTACACTATGACAAAAGCTAATATAAAAACTAAAATGCTAATCTTTCTAGGGTTCCAACAATACTCCCCCTAAGATTTGTATTTGTCTTCAGCGAAAGAAATCTTATGGTTATTCTTTTATCTTGAACATTGGCTTCTCCTTGTATATCTCTAGTTTTCGAAGAGCTTTCTTGATTGAAGACTTGAACTTTACAGCTAAAATCCCTTTCCCAGGCTTAGAATTGTTTGTCTTTATTTCCATTGCTTCCATCACTAGCAACGTTTCCTTAGCTAAACTTGCAATATCTACGTTGGCATACATCTCTATTGGTTTTGAATTCTCTTTAGTGTATATTTCTAACACTCCATTTGTAGAAATCCTCATAAACTCTATTTCTTTGATATGTTTCTTCATAATGTTAGCATATGCCATCGCCTCTCTTAGTGAAATTCTCTCCATAGCAGCATTCATTACCATTATGATAGTCATAAAGTATCTTCTATCATGCTCTACTTCTACTGGAGATACTGGCTCAAATATTTGATTTGACAAAAAGAGATATAACTTGTATGAAGAAGTTTGAGTTCAAACACTCCAAACAAACTTATCATGTCATTGTCCTAATCATCCAAGTTTCTCACAAGCTTTATATGAAAAGTATTTGTATCATAAAACCATCTCAAAATAGGTTTTGATGATTGAGTACCATCAATAACTTTCAGCCCTAGATTGGTCACTTTTTCAAAATACTTATCACTGAATGTCTCCAAACAACATTCTTCAATGGATGCACTTGATTCTCCTTTCTTTGATATTCTCTTCAACTTATCAAAAATAACCTTTATTTTTTTTATCACAACGGGTTTGCAGAAAAGCAGGCATTCTTGTAATTCAGATGTCAAGTAATTTCACGAAGTTTCTCTCCTAGCAGCCTTTGAAGGGTTAATGAGAGGTACTTGTGTAACTCTTTTAGATCTTGAACATGTAAGGCTATGATGCTAGAATAAAAATGATAAACATTACAAATTGCATTTACTCTCTTAATAAAAAAACATCAAATATCTCATAATATTTCCAAGCTATAATCTTCACTTCTTTTTTTATCAGGCACAATCATAGCATTCAACAGCTCTGAAATTAATTGCCCTGTTTGTAACACATTTCTCACTAAGTCTCCAGATGATCTACCTTTATTCTAGAGTTGCTTTTGATCAAGATATAACTTATAACTTTGGGTTTCAACATTAGAAAACATATGTATAAGCTCTTTTCTATTTTCATGTGTCTTCTTACCAACTCCATAGACTTAATCTCCTAAGGCTTTAGAATTCTGGTTCTTTTGGTTATTTCAAGGTATTGAGGGTTATCCATATCAAGAATGATCATCTTGTTGTACATCTTCTTTGTATCTTAGAAACTCCTTACTAGCCTTCTCAATGATTCACTTTGTAATCTTTAAAGCCTCTTCCTCATATATTTTCTTGACTGCAACCATCTTATAAGAGCAGGAATATCCATGTCTTCGGGATCAGGATGGCACAATTCTTTAACAGGAATGTCATCAACATTTATACTTGCACTCATTGGTGCTCATTCACCATGTTCAAGGCTTATTTCATTTGGATCTGTTGGCGTTGAGGACTCTACAAGCATACATTTTTCATACTCTTCATTTATCTGGGTACTATCAGCCCATCCAAGTATATTCTATTGTACTTTTTCCTAATCAGATAATTATATCTGTCTTCAAAGTATATAGTAATGTCATCTTGAACTATTTCAACTGTTGAGTAAACAACATCACATACATCTTCATCTTCTAGCACCTCATCATACCATTCATCTGGTAAATCGGACTCTATATCATCAAGGGCTTCTATTCTCTATTGCATCTCAGTTCCTTATATATTCTCAACTATATCAACAGTCTTTTGAACTTTGGAAGTAACTAAAGATGATTCAACTTCATCCAACTTTCTTTTACCTTTCTTAGAATCAGTAAACTTTCCAGTTATAATCTCTTGATGTTCTTGTATAGTTTCTTTCTCAACAACTATTACTTCATTGCCTTTTTTTGGTTCCTTTACACTTTCTTTTAACTTTTCTATCTCATCAAACATTATTTTCACCTTTTCTTCAAGTTCATTCATTATGATGTTCTTCTTTTCAACATTTTCTTTTAACAAAACATTTTCTTCTTTCAATCTCTCAATTTCTTCATTTTGATCTGCAATCTGAGACTTCAACTCATCAATTACATCTGAGTAATCATCAATTTCTGTTTGAACCCAAACATCAGTTGTTTGTTTCATTTCTTTTTCTTTCTCTTTCACAATCATAGCTTCTACACTTGGAGATTGCATAGTAGAAATAAGATTCTCTGTGATAGGCTCAGACCAAATAGCATCAAAATCAAAAGCTTGATTGAAATCAACATTCTCAACATTCTCATTCTTAACATACTCATCATCTCTTTGATCATTCACTTTAGTATCAACATTAGCATCTACATTTCTATCCTCATCATCTCTATGATCAGAAATAGTTTCTTCACTATCATTCTCATGAATAGGTTCTTCATTATTCTCTTCTACCTCACCACCATGACCACCACCTTGGTTATCATTATCATCATTGTCATCATCATTATCATCATCATTATTGGTAGAACTCTCATCATTATGATCCTCTTCATCATCATTAGCGTCATCATCTTCTTCAGATTCTTCAACAACCTCTTCTTCCATTACATCTTCTATAAGATCATTAGGATTTACAGGCTCATCCTCAGTCAAATGGAAGTCTTGTTTATTAATATCAACATTATCATCAACTACATTCCTCATATAATAAAAAAGAGGTACATTATCAGCTCTTGTAATCACAGCGAGTCTCTTATACACACCTTCAGACATATGCTCTAAATCAAATTGGTCACCTTGTACTCTAAAAGCATGATTGTCTGGATATTCTTCATTTATGATCAATTGGAGAAACCAGGGATACATCAAGTACTTGTTCCACTTTCCTTTCTCCAAGTTGAATATGAACCCATTCATTATCCACTTAGCCATGTTGAATAATTTAATTATGGCTATGGCTACAATAGGAGATACAATGTCTACTGGAAAAAGATCCATCCTACACTCCTCTGGGACATACAGTGTTGGAATATGAAGCAAAGAAACTTCTAGTGATTATAGACTCTTGCCCTAAAGGTTTACTTCTTAGGGAAGTTATCTAGATGACCCATCCGCATGAATATCTCCCTACACTCATTAAAAGTGTACTCAGACAAATCTTGATCATTATTCTCACCCAATATTAATGCAACTATTATAGAATCTTCTGAGACTTCAATTATTCTATCATTAGTAATGGTCGGTCTGGCACACATAGCATATAAATATGTAAGGAATACATGTTAAGGCTGATGTAACTCAAACACTCAAAGTCTCCTGCATGCATGCACAAGAACATTGAAGAAGAATGCTTCGAAAGTTTCACACATGCAACAGAAATATTCTAATTGTGAAATCTTCCGAAGCCAAGACCAATATCTTCCGAAGCCAAAGATGAAGTCTTCCGAAGCTTCAGAGACAAATCTTCCGAAGACTTTTAGTATACATGCTTTATCTAATGTACTTTACATAAAGCTGGACCCCTTTCCGCTGCAACTCTGTAAAGTCACCAACTTGCATGTGTCGGTGAAAAGGTCCATGCTTTTAGTAACTGTACATTGAGGTGTTGAGTCTGAAACTTTCTACTTCATGTACTTTATCCTTTTTGTAATATATTAGCATGTGAGCTATGGCATGTCATAGTCACAAGTCAAAAGGCTATCTGCCTTTTGACTTTACAATTGATTTTGTTTTGTGACTACTCAATTGTATCCAGTTGGCCTTCAAAGTATGGCCGGCTGTAGGATGTAGTATATGTATCTCAAGTACTTCTAACTTTCCTTTATGCTTCGTAACACTTGTAATAGAATATGAGAAGGCAATATACTGCAATCTTGAAAACCATATCCTTTTGTGTTTTGTTTTTCTATCTTGTTTTGTCTCTTATTCACTTGTGTTCTTAATATCATCTCTTGTGGTTAATCCAGTTTCACTGTTTGATTAGTCAAGTTAATCTCCTCATTGTTTTGTTATGTTGTAAGTGACCACCCTTCACCGGTCCTACATTTGGTATCAGAGCATTCCAGGCTCTTGATATAACATTTCACCATCTTTAAATTCCTCACACACAGAAAATACATAACTTTTCAAATGGCAGCCATTTCCAAAATTGATATGGAAACTGGAACCATGAACAAGTCCCCACTGATCAGTCTTGATGACTTTGACACCTGGTGCCAATGAATAGAAGGTTTCATCAGGTCTCTAGATTGAAAAATGTGGGAGTCTGTTGAAAATGGACCTTACATACCAAGCACCCCCTCTGCTACTGGTGGTGGTATGATCCCCAAGGCTGTGGCTAACTACTCAGATGAAGATAGAAAGAGAGTAGAGATTGACCAGAAAGCTATGACAGCCCTTCAGACTGCTCTTCCAAACTCTGTGTACAGAGGTTTCAATAAATACAAAACAACTAAGCAGCTATGGGATGCATTAAAATTGATGTATGAGGGTTCCTCTGAAGCAAATAAGAACACGAAGGATCTCCTGAAGTAGTAATTTGAAAATTTCACCTTTAAAGCAGGTGAGACCATGACTCAACAATACTTCAGGTATGTTAAGATTGTGGATACCCTTGTGGATGGAAGAGTTTCTCTTGAAAACAGAGACATTGTAAGGAAGTTCATGTCCTCACTTCCTAGGCAACGGACACACTACTATGTGGTTATCAAGAGAACTGAGAATGTGAAAACTCTCACTCTGACAGAGTTGTATGGGATTATCAGTGGCAACCAAATGGAGATGAACATGCAAGGTTTATCTGTAAACTCCAACAATCAAAGGGGTTCAGCCCTTCATGTGGTTTAAAGGGATAGCATAGAACCCCAACATCATCTCATATGCTACCCTGACAACTCATAAAAGGGTCTTTTCATCACCTTACCTGAGACACCAAGGGAGAACTACACTCAAGGAAGCCCATTCCAAGAGACAAGTTCTTCTCAAGCCTTTGTGTCTTCTGATGAAAGTTGTGTCAACTCTCTTTTCACCCTTGAAGACCTGGACTGTATCCATCCAGATGATCTGAAGTACATGGAAATAGTCCAGCAGATGGCTTTTCTCACTCATAGAGCCAAGAAGTTCTACAAGCAGACTGGAAGGAAGTTTCCGAGCAATGCAACCGGTGGAAATTGGACTGGATAAAAGCAAAGTCAAGTGTTACAACTTTAACTTGATGGGCCACTTTGCTAGGGAGTGTAAGGCACCAAGAACAAGTGGTGACAAGCACAATCCAGACCAAACTACTCTGACAAGGATACCCTAAATGAGAAGCCAAATGTTAGGATCTGGTATTTGAACGAAACACCAACTGATTAACATGTTAAACCAAACCAAATAGTGTGGAATCCTATTTGATTGGCGATCCAATCAGTGAGAACGCACGTAGATACAATAAGGTATTGAATCTAACGTCAAGAATCGATTAGAAATCGATCTACAGCGTTCTATGAACTTGGAGTACGAACTTAGAGGCTTCTGGACGGCTAGGGTACGTCTGGAGTCGAAGTGGATTGAAATCTTTTGTTTTACCACAAATTAGGTGGTATTTATAGGTTAGGGTTGTTCATTCGGGCGACTGAACCATTAGCATGGTTCAGTCATGCGGTTGGTCCATTCACCCGACTGAGTGTTCAGTCGTGCGACTGAGCCAATCTCATGTTACAATCATACGACTGATCTAGTCTTCTGGTTCAGTCGTCCGAATGAGTCATTCGCATGAAGTTGTTCATGCGTATGGTCCATTAGCATGGGCCATTCGCATGATAACTTCATGTTGAATGTATTAAACATAATAATGTTATTTATATTAAATCAATCAACCACAAACCTATATAATAAAGTCAATATGATTTAAACAACTCATTAATGAAATATTAAACAAGACAAATCAGAAACAAATATTCTTATTTCATTAAGTACCCAATATTACATAAGTGCAAGATATTCAAGACATATTACATTGAGATCAGGATCTAGGTACATATATGTATCAACAAACTCCCCTTTGTATCTAGATCTATCTATTGTCTAACATCTTTCATGATTTCCTCAAACTTCTTGTACTTAGCTTCTTTGGTGACTCCTGTGTTTATCTCAAAAGCAAAACAGAGTCTTATCACTTTCTGGAACCGTAAAGCTTGTACAATATCCTGTGGGTCATACAACAGTGGCCACTTGTATAGAGTATAAACATCTTTTGCTGACAAGTTAGTGAGCCACATCGGGTCAAACACCCTTATGGTTTCCATTGTGCCATTCCTGTTCAAGACTATCACGGCCTCTCCCGTTCTCCAATCGTAGTACCACCATTTGAAGTGTGGAGTGAAGTCTGTGGCATCTCACGTAGTGGGATCTTTGACATTGTACTTGGTGGACTCCACTTCAACACAACTTTTGGTTTGCCAGTTATGGCATCAACCTCAGATCTTCTGATGTACCTCGTTGGTTGTTGAGGTTTGAAGTTGACCCATCTGGTGTAGTACTCCCTTTTTAGGGCTGCTTCAAACCAGCCTGACATCTTACGAGGGTCAGCGTATAGCAATTTTAACTTTGCTAACTGGTTAAGCTCAAAACCTGGAAGAGTCTTTAGATCATGTGGGAATCTGAAGTACTCAATTCCCTTCTCACGTTTAACAGCGTAAACGTTGAGATCCTCAAAATATGCCCACGCTATGATTCTGCCTGCCACCTTTTGATATTTCTTGACCTTATACAGTTTGGTGTAGACAGTTGACTTTGACGCGTTGCGTTGGGCTCTTATCTCCTCAAAACACACTGCGCATTCTACCTTCTTGATGTTCACTTCAGCATCTGTGGCTTGGGCCTTCTCTTTATCCTTCTTGGACTCTTGCTCCATTCTATCCAGAGTCTCAAAAGTGTCACTGATAAGAGTGTCTCCCAGATTGGGAATGACATTTCCCTCATTATTAGTGTACTCTGGATATTGTTGTGCTGTGACATCTTCAATATCAATCTCATCGATATCCTGAATCTCATCGTCACTCTCCACATGCACAGTTGGAGCATCTTTCACAATCTCTTCAGCGTTTAGCTTGAACATTTTGGCTATTTGCTCGTCAGTGAGATTGTGAATGATTTCTCCTTCTTTAGGAGTATACATTATCGATCACCTGACAATACCCTGCAGATCAAGAATCAACGTCAGTTGAGTCTTGACCTGTTGGAGGGGAGCAATATCATATTCATCTCTTTGAATGTCTGGATCTGCTTGATTTAAACATTCAACACAACAATCATTAGTTAATAATCAAGACATAACTATTTACATTTAATATAAACATTTATTTCATTAATTTTATACATGATCCAAATACAAATGATTTTAAATAACAATAAAACATCTAAGCATTACTCTTGTCCTGGATCATCGGCTCTTCTGCTAACGGGGCTGATGTGGAGGCACCTTGATCTTGTGCTCTTTTGGTCCTCCTTTCACTGGCCGATGTGGCACCCGCAGCACGTGAGTCATCATCATCATCATCACCAACATCATCTCCGACATCACCAGCAGCATCAGTATCATCATCACCATCATCATCCTCATCATCACTGTCATCATTAGTATCATCCCCGTCCCCTTCCTTAATCTTAAGGGGCTCTTCCTTGGATCCCTTTAGACGTAGCATGATGGTCTTGTTAGTTGTCTCCAACTCCTGAATCCTCTTTGCTGATAGGGCATGCTGCTCCTGGATTTGGGACATCTCTGCACGTTGAGCATCAATCTGTTGTGCCTGCTGAGATATCTGCAGAGCTTGGGCAGCAGTAAGGTCTACTAGCTGTGGCTGCTGAGCAGTCTTCTCTTCGTCTGCCGCCAACAGCCACAACACCATACGGTTAAGTGCTGAGAGCTGTTCCTCTACCCCACTGGGAGGCAGAGGTGATCCGGATGTGTAGGAAGGGTGTGATGGTGGTGCAACATGGTGGCTAGTGGTGGTGGTAGTGATGGTGGCAGAGGTGTAGATTAGGGTTGGTGTTGGTACAACAGATGGAGGTATGGCTGTAGTAGTGGAGGTTAGAGGTGTGGTGGTGATAATGGGTGGTGGTAGTTGTGGTGGTGGGTAGAGTAGTGGTGGTAGATGTAGTGGTGGGAGGTGGAGTGGTGGTGGTAGATGTAGTGGTGGTGGTGGTAGTGATGAAGGTGAGTCGTCTTTTCTTCTTCTTCAGGTCGTGGGGCTGAGCCATCCTCTTCTTCCTCAATCCTATCAAGGAGGATGCTCCCCCTAGAACACGGCTTGGCTGATCGGGAGCATATGTGGGATCAGTATCAGCCTCTCCCGACCCGCCGGGGCGTTCACCAACCGCCCAGAGCCCTCGTTCTGTGGCAACGACTTTACTACCCACAGTCTGGGTTAGATGCTCCTTATCTGACTCCTCCTCCTCACCAGGTATGAAATCCTGGTGGAATCCAGTAGTCTCTGCTACATCTCTAGTAGGGGCAGATGCTAGAGATGCAATATCAGCAGTGGGCCCCTTGGTTGAGTGTGCCCTTCATCTCCAGCATCCCCGCTGTCATCATCATTGAAGTCATGCTTCGGGAGCTGTAGCTGCTCATCATCTGAGTCGATGTCTACGTGACGCCACTTACACCTGCCTGGCGCCACGTAGTTCTCCTTGGCTAGATGGCCTATAAGTCTCTTTACCTGGGGGTTTACCTACTTACCCCGGTAAACTCTCATATGACCCAATGTAGTATCATCCATAATCTTTAAAGCCACAACATCGTGACTCTCCTTTGGCAGCGAGGGCAGCTTCTCGTCAAATATCATGTGTAAGAACCTTGGGTACATGCAGAAACCCCTTTGCCCTTTGCCTCCAAGTTCTCTATAAGATAAGAGAAGATCATGCTCGAAAAACTGAAGGGGTGGTTCAGCACTAGTGCCACGTAGGCATTTTGTATCTGCTCTGATAGGTCGTCGAACCCACCCCTTCTGGAAGCTATGCACTTCACAATAACATGTGCCAAGTACTTATACTGGGGGCACAGGTTGCTCTTGTTGAGCACACCTGAGTTGATGTCCCCAGCGTACTTAATCCTCAGAAAACAACCTCTCACCATTAGTGGGTGTAGCTTGGTGGGGTATCCAGCATCATCTCCCAACCCAAGTACACGCTGAATGTCTTCAGCAGTAATCTCTATGTCCATACCACAGATGGAACTCCGAATGCTATATGGCTCTCGTGATCTGTCCACTGATGCATTCTCCCAGAAGGCCTGGTGTATAGACCTATAATGAGTGCATGGAGTAGAGATAGCCCTGTGTATCCTTGATCGCTTGAGAAAGGCGATGATCTCTGCAAACTCGGCACCATTCCGAGTTGTGTGGTCTAAATGAGCACAAATGTTGTGCTTGGTATTGATAGACCATCTATTAGCCATTGATCTGTAACACAAGATACATAAACATTTGATACTCACATAACACAAATCAGTTCTAAGTAACTTGATAGAATTCATTCTGATTTATTCATGCGAATGAATCATGCGACTGTGTTCAGTCGATTGTCCTATCATGCGACTGGACTCATTCGGGTGAATGAACAAGCGACTGAGTTCAATCGGTTAACTGACCTTGCGATTGGTTCAGTTGGCCGACAGAGCTCATTTGTATGCTACATTCGGCCGATTGAGCTATTCGGCTAGCTCAATCGTGCGATTGGAGTTCTTCCAGACGACCAGTCGCATGACCCATTGTTCGGTCAACTGAGGTTCGAATCTTGACCGATTCATGAAATTAAACGTTATGTATAGGTTCTTTAGACTCACAATCACTTAACTAATAACCTAATAACTTTATTTTTAGCATTTTACATGGTTTCAGTAGGTCATTAATCCATTGAGTTGTTCGGTTCTTGTTTCAATCCCGAATCTCTAATTAGGTCACCATATTTTCTGATTTCTGTGAGATTTCATCACATTTTACCTGTATAAATGCACACACACGTCAGAAGATCAATAGGAATGTATAATCGAGGTCTAAAGAAATTTGGTCAGCGTAACGGTAGGATGTGCGATATAAGGGCGATTGGAAGTGATGAGCAGAATGCGATCAACTGTGGCCCTATTTATACTGAATCTGAGCTCAATCGGCCGACTGGACTCATTCACTCAGTTCATTCGGGCGAATGGAACTCAGTCGAGCGATTGGCTCAGTCGATCACTTTCAGTCGGCCGACTGAAGCTCAGTCGGTCGACTGACTCATTCGCACACTCCCATTCGGTCGAATGGGTCATTCTGATAAGCCATTCGGGTGAATGGTTCATACTCATGTCCATTCGGCTGTTTAACGCATGAGTGCGGTCCATTCGTATGATTGGTCCATACTCATGTCCATTCGGCTGTTTAATGCATGAGTATGGTCCATTCGTATGATTGGTCCATACTCATGGTCCATTCGTGCGAATGGTTCAGACTCATGAATTTGACTTTATGACCATTTTTACATATTACACCCTTTTAACTTTTGAATAAACGTTATGTGCACTTGATCATCTCAGACATGATCATTTTAAGACATTTTGTCACCTCAGACGTGACCCATTTTTTTTGAAAGCACGTGTGGTCACCTCAGACGTGATCTTTTGGATGATAAGATCCCTTATCAACTTCCATGACATAGTCCGATACTACACAAAACTAAATTTACAGACTTTGTACAGAAATAAAAGAAATAATGCTGAAACTTAAACTAGGACATGTTTTAGTGTTTTTGTGATGGTTAATTGCTAAGACGTAATTCTAAGGAATAATTTTTCTGAGAGAGCAGCCTCAATCATTTAAACCATACATGGACCAATTCAAGTTGAAATCATATAGGAGATTCAAATCATTCAGGACAAGTTATTTAAAAGACTTTGATGCTTAATTCTTGTTTTTCATCTGGAGTCAGTTAGCAAGGCTAGGAAATCATGCTAGTACTCTCAGGTCCACACACTGATTTGAACTTTCAAGAATTGTAGCCATAATGATTGTCAGTATACTTGTCCTCTTAAATTCATACAAAGACTTTCAACACAGTTTGGTGACATTTTAAGGTTTGTTTATTTCAACCAGCATTTGTGGATCCCACACTTATCTGGTAATCAACATTCCTCAGGAGATTTTTGAGCGGTCTCAGGGTAGTGTTCAAGAAGAAACTATTTTTAGAACTTTCAAAGAGAAGCCAATCCTCAGGTCAGTGCTACCGCACAGCAGATAGGCGGCAAACAACAATGAGTTATAGAATATATATATTATGCTTATCCTCAGGTCAGTGTCACCGCACAACAGAGAGGCATATAACCCATCTTCTTGTTTGAGCATTTTCATTCAATTTGCACAGATCTCACCAACAGCATAAGTTATCAGTTTGATTGCATTGTTTTATGTCCTTTTGCTCATGCTTTGGTCTTACGCACACATTTGTGGTGTTTATTTTCCTCGTCACCCCTTACTGGAATCTTGTTGATTATGGTAACCAGGGATAAGGTGTTACCCACAACTAGTCAAACATTTTAGTTTAATCTTGAGATCATCAAAAGGTCTAATCATCTATTATGTTGAATCTACCGACATATCATATGTGGTCTAGTAACCTCTAGGTCTACTTTCTTTGTGTTACCTTAGTGGTAGCTAGCTTATTTATCATATTTCCTTTTGTATTGCTCAGACTACACAGACTTATACATGAGCTTTGCATCTTTTTCAATTTTGAATTTTTAAAGTCCCAAATGCTTTGTACCTGTGTACTATCATATTCCAAAAATTGAATCGGAATCACACATACGATCTTATTATTATCAGCTTGCCTCTTCTTTTCCCTCGTCTTTTTTTTATATTTCCTAAACCTATTCTCCCCCTAAAATTATAAAACCACCACGGATTAGCGTTTTAGGATTTTAATAGGCAAGGAAATAAACCAATTGTAATTAAATAATTAAAATTAAACAAAGATAAAAGAATAAAATAAAATAAAATTTAAAATTGAAAAAACTAAAAGAAACTAGACACGACGCATCAGACTATACATAGTCATCTTCAGGGATGACCTCATTTTTCTTTTTAACTCCGTTGACCTCTAACAAATAAAAAACATGGTTTGTCAAATGCCTTTGTATAGAGGTCAGCGCGTTGAAAATCCGTATTTATTTTTACCACATCGATTAAGTTCTTTTCAAAGCAATCACGTATAAAGTGATATTTAATACCGATGTGTTTGGTCTTTGGATGTTGGACCGGGTTCTTAGTGACTGCAATTGCAGCAGAGTTATCAACAA
>BJCM01269431.1:0-18602 GCA_018326385.1 Flaveria bidentis
TGATTGTAATAAATTTAGGGAAAGCATAGATTTGAAATTTGCTAGGTTATTAGATCACAATGATAGCCTAGTAAAGGACTTGCAACTGTGCACTGAAGCAAATCGTATTTTAAAACTAAATGAGCACAGTTACAAAGAGTAAATAGAACTGTTAAATAAACAACTTAGGGAAACCGAAGTTGTGGCTTTTAACCAAGCTAATGGCATTAAGTTATATTTAAACTCCATAGAAGAAGCTAAGAAACAAGAAGCAGCTTTGAAAGTCGAAGTAAATTCATTAAAACAAAAATTGCATAATCTTCTCACATAGTCCAGCACTTAGTGAGAGAACGTAACAATAGGGAGGGGTTGGGTTACAAAGTGGTACCACCACCACATGAGACCTTGTTGAATGTAAAATGTAAACTAATAAATAACAACCCAATTAAGGATCATGTGGTGTCCACTCCTCTTGTAAGTGATATAGATTCCACATGTAAACTTAATGAATCTGTCACTAAACAAAACGAGACCACTTTAAAGTCAAAATAGAAAATGCCTATTGTTAATTTGGATAAACAATTTGATAAGGTTAAGGTAAAGTCAGGATCAAATAGGTCTAATTCTGAACCTGCAAAGACCAAACAAGTTAACCAACTATGTGCATCATGTCTAAGTCCAAACAAACAAAAGGGTAAAGATGTTGAAAAGGTTCAAACAAAAAATTTTGTTAAACAAGTTAAAACCTCTAAACAACAAGTGTCAGAACCCAAATAGAATAAAGTCAAACGTGTGTCACACACTTCTCCAGAGAAACAGTTACACTAACATGTTGAGAGTAGATCATGCTACAACTGTGGAAAGTATGGACACATCGCGTCTAATTGTCCTTACTATCTGACACCAAGGAAAAGAATTGAACTTTATGACACTAAAACGATCCCTTCAAAAAGGAGCTCCACTACTCTACCAAAAGGAGTCAGTGAACCTAAAGTTCAACCCATTAGTCAGTCGCTTGTTTACCACAAACAAGCCTTACACAAAACTGGCTTGTGGAAAGAAAAATCTAGTTCAATGTCTGATAATGAGAACAAGAAGCAGAATGATCTTCCCTCACCTTCAAAAGGACAATGGGTGGAATTTACGATGTGTGATTCTTCTGGGTCACCCAAGCTAGTTAAGGCTTGGGTCCCTAACCTCAACTAATGATTTCCATTGAATGTGTAGGGTGTTCGCTATAGTGTTGAAGCAAATACTTGGATTGTAGATAGCGGAGCATCCAAGCACATGACTGGGAACCTGACTCTCTTGTCAAATTTCAAACAAATTAAAGGAGGTCACGTTTCATTTGTAGGAAACAAAGGAGGTTACATCATCGCTCAAGGGGAAGTGGGGAACAAGAAAGTGAAGTTTGATAAGGTAAATTATGTCCAACAACTTCAAAACAACTTAGTTTCTATCTCTCAAATATGTGACAAAGGCTTTAAGGAAGTATTCGACAACAAGAAGTGCTATGTTCTGAAAAAGGACTATGTGATCCCGGAGGACCAAGTCTTAATGTCATCTTCAAGATATAATGATCTTTATGCTTGGATCTATCAAAGGCCTCCATAATGGATCATCAAGTTCAGTGCTTCTTGTCAAAGGCTACCAAGAAGGATTCGATCTCCTGGCATAGGAGAATGGGACACATCAATCCCCGGAAGATGAATCACTTGATCTAGAATGATCTAGTGCGAGGAGTTAACACCAAAAACTTCTAATTACCGGATTTTTGTGTCACCTGCAAGAAAGGCAAACGGACTAAGAAGTCTCATAAGGAAAAGAAAGTTCATTCCATCAAACTGCCTCTTGAGCTTCTTCACATGGATTTGTTTGGTCCAGTCAGTACAAGGAGCATCGCTGCCGACTTGTACTGCTATGTAGTTAAGGATGACTACTCAAGATTCTCTTGGGTAATGTTTCTGAAATCCAAATCAGAAACATTTGAGTCATTCATAGAGCTAGTAACCACATTGGAGTCACTCTATAAGTTGAAGGTAAGATAAGTACCCTCAGACAACGATACCGAGTTCAAGAACCAATGGATGGAGGCATTCTGCAAAGAAAATGGGATTGTGAACCAGTTCACTTCTGCCTACACTCCTAAAATAAATGGAGTTGTTGAGAGAAAGAATCACAACTTGATAGAGACAACACGGACAATGCTAGCAGACTCGAAACTGCCCAACCAATTTTGGAATGAGGCAGTTGCCAATGCTTTTTACACTTTAAATCGAGTCCTGGTGGTAAAACGTCATGGTAAGACGTGTTACGAGTTACTCCAACGACGTAAACCTAATCTAGAGTACCTCTAACCGTTTGGCGCACCATGCACCCTTTTGAAGAAAACTCAGGAAGGCAAGTTCGGCGAGAATGCTGAAGAAGGAATTTTTCTAGGATACAACATACCGAATAAGATAGTTTACAACAACTCAACGGGTCAGGTAGAAGTGTGGTGAAACGTCGACGTTCAAAGATACATCACCCCCCTGCTGGCAAAGGACCCACATTCTTTTTTGATTATGATGGATTCTTTAAGTCCTTCAACACCCCCCTCTTTATTCCTGAAGATGAGTTAGCAACCAAAATGATGTATGATGTCTTAAACACACCTTCACAAGACTCAAAAACAATTGGTCAACATGGAGAGTCACCTAGTGACTCAGGGGGAGCACTTGAGGTAAGTGACTCCTCCTCTGACGATGAAGCCATGGAGAACGATCAGGTCAATCAGGAGGAACAAGTTCCTACTACTACAAGTCCCTAAGCATATGATGTTGATGCCTCTGATTCTTCAGAACCTCAAACTCCTACTGCCTCAGATTCGGAACCAAGAATTCACAATCTCAATAATGAGGTAGTCGTTCCTACCACTCCTGGATCATGCTTAAATATCTACCATCCTCTCGACAATGTCATTGGGGATGTAAGATTAGGATTTCAGACTAGAAATTAGCTATATTCAGCTGATTATGCCTCAGTAATGGAAAAGGGTTATCTGCACGATGGTGCGTATCAGTGTTTTGTGTCTAATTTTGAGCCAAATATGTCAGTGACGCCCTAAACGAAGAGGCATGGGTCAGTGCACGCAAGAAGAACTTCTTCAATTCAAGAAGTTAGGTGTATGGATACTAGTGGATAGACCTAAAGGTGCTATGGTCATTGGCACAAAATGGGTCTTGAAATGCAAGAAAGATGACCAAGGGGTCATAATCAGAAACAAGGCTCGACTTGTAGTTCAAGGATTTCGACAAGTCGAAGGAATTGATTACAATGAAGTCTTTGCACCTATGGCAAGAATGGAAGCCATTCTTATCTTCCTAGCCTATGCCTCTTACATGAAGATTAAATTTTATCAACTGGATGTAAAGAATGCATTTCTTCATGGTGAAATCCGGGAAATAGTGTATGTCAGTTAACCCGAAGGATTTGAGGATCCATATCATCGGGACAGAGTTTACAAATTGGATAATGCTCTCTATGGGCTCCACCAAGCCCCGAGAGCATGGTATGATAAACTCTCAACTCATCTTGTGAAACATGGATTTCGCAGAGGAGTGATTGCCTGCACTCTGTTCATAAAAAAAAGGATGGTGACTTACTACTTGTTCAAATCTATGTTGATGATATAATCTTCGGTTCAAAAACGAAGACCTATGTAAAGAATTTGAAGCAGTAATGAAGGCTGAATTTGAGATGAGCGCCATGGGAGAGATGAAATTCTTTCTCGGGTTACAGGTGGATCAGACACCAAAGGGGATATTCCTACATCAGACCAAGTATGTAGGTGATATTCTCAGTCGGTTCGATATGGAGAATGCTTTTACAGCTGGGACTCCACTTGCTACAGACCATGATGTAGCACCCGACGAGAATGGTGATCTGGTGGATGCTACCATGTATCGAGGAATGATTGGATCTCTCATGTATCTCACTGCCTCACGACCTGATATCATGTTTGCAACGTGTCTCTGCTCAAGATATCAGGCGAAACCGAAAGTCAACCATCTCATAGGAGTTAAAAGGATATTTCATTATCTGAAGGGTAGACCAACACTTGGCTTGTGGTATCCTCATGATGATAATTTCGAGCTTACAGTGTATAGTGACTCGGATTACAACGGTTGCAAAATGAACTACTAGTCAACATTAGCGAGATGTCAATTTTTTGGGAGAAGATTAGTCACCTAGGAGTGTAAGAAGCAGACCTCGGTTGCTCTCTCAACCTGTGAAGCTGAGTATGTTGCTGCTGCAAGTTGCTGTTGATAGATCATATGGATTCAACAGCAAATATGGGACTACGGTTTGAAATTCTCTAACACTCCTATATTTGTTGATAATTCAGCTGCTATAGCCGTAACTAAAAATCCGGTCCAACATCCTAAGACTAAACACATCGGAATTTAGATATCACTTTATACGTGAATGTTTTGAAAAGTACTTAATCGATGTTGTTAAAATTAATACGGATTTTCAACACGCTGACCTCTACACAAAAGCTTTTGATAAACCATGTTTTATATATCTGATAGAGGTCAACGACGTTAAAAAGAAAAATGAAGTGATTCCAGACGATGAAAGTGCATAGTCCGACAAGTCGAGTTAATCTTAGTTTTTTATTTTATTTTCTTTTATTTTATTTTAGTTCATTTCTTCGCCTATTAAAATTCTAAACGCAAAAGCATTTTCTGTTTTAGAATTTTAGGGGGAGAATAGGTTAGACTAGTATTAAGCAATTAAAAAAATGAGGGAAATAGGCGGTTTAGCTAAGAGAAATAAGAATGCATATGTGATAGTGATTCAATGACTATGGAATATGATAGTACACAGGAACAATAGTTTGGTACTTTAAAAGAATGAATTGTTCAAAGTGTAGAATTCGAAGTATAAGTCTGAGATGTCTAAGCAACATAAAATGAAAAATGATAGTTAAGCTAGCTGCTACTAAGGTAGCATGGAGAAAGTAGACCTAGAGGTTGCTAGACCATCTGATGATATGTCGGTAGATTCAACACAATATATTAATAGACCTCGTTGGTGATGTCAAGTTCAAACTAAGTTGTTCAACAAGCTGTGGGTTATAATCTTATCCGTGGTTAAAACAATCAATGAAGTTCCAATAAGGGGTGACGAGCAAAATAAACGCCACAAATGTGTGTGGATGACCATAAAAATGAGCAAAGCACATGAAAATTGCATATTGTAATCAAGCTAATAACCCATGTTGTTGGTGCGATCAGTGCAAAAAGAAAATAATTGCTCAATGAAGAAGATAGGTTGTGTGCCTCTCTGTTGTGTGGTGGCAATGACCTAAGGATAAGCATAACCAAAATATTCTAGAATTCATTGTTGTTTGCGCCTCTCTGTTGTGCGGTGGCACTGACCTGAGGCTTAGCATCTCTTTGAAAGCTCTAGAATAGTTTCTTATTGAATACTACCCATAGACCACTTAAAAATCTCCTGAGGAACGTTGATTACCATATAAGAGTGGATCCACAAATGCTTGTTGAAATAATTAAACCTAAAATCATTACCAATCTGTGTCAAAAGTCTATGTATGGATTTAAGAGGACAAGTTTAATGACAATCATCGTGGCTGCAACTCTTGAATGTCAAAACCACTGTGTACATCTTATAGCACTAGCATGATTTCCAAGACTTGCTAATGACTCTCGATGAAAAAAAGAATCTAGCATCAAAAGGTCTTTGTAGAATGTCCCAATATATTTGACAAACCTGTATGATTCGATAATGAATCGTTCCAGCTATGGTTAAAATAACTCGAAGTTGTACGGTTCGAGAAATAAATTTGTTAAATATTTATATTAGGAGTTTAACCTCACACAATATTACAAAAAATATGTTTTAGATTTGTTTTATTTGTAGTTGTTTAATTGAGTAAATTTTAGTTAATTTATCAGTTAAATGTCGGACTATACATCGAATGTCAATCTGGGAATCACTCACTAAAAGGGTCTCGTCTGAGGTAACGAATTGTTTTAAAAGGACCACGTCTGAGGTGATCAAAAGTTTTCTAAGTTAAAATGGTCATGTCTGATATGATCGAATGCTCAAAATGTTTAATCAACAGTTAAAAAGGGTTAAGTGTCAAATGGTCATAAAGTCAAAATCATAAGTATGATCCATTCGCACGACTGGACCATGAGTATGGACCAGCCGTACGATTGCCCCGTACGTATGAGCCCAATCGCACAATTTACCCACACGTATGGGCCAGACGTGCGATTGGACCATAAGCATGAGTAAACTCACATGATTGGATCACAAGAATGAACCAATCGCATGAATGAAGGTGATCGAATGACACGATCGCACGACTGACTTCTAGTCGCACGACTGAAGGTGACCGACTGTGCCAGTCGCATGACTGATCTTCAGTCGCATGAATCAAGTATGCGACTAGGCTCAGTCGTACAACTGAAGGAAACCCTAGTATAAAAGGAGGGGGAGTCGGTCGTAATCATTCATCATTGCCAAATCGCAAGACTATACCCTTACTCTGCTCGATTTTCATTTGATCATTCTAGACCATTGCTTGTTGTGTACAGACGATTTCCAGTGATTATACAGGAAAAGTGAGGTGCAATCCACTCAAATGTCCATCGATTTTGCCCTAAATGATTGAATTTAAGCCCTAAACAGAACCGAGACTTATTGTGCCTAAGAAACTATTAAAACTAAGCGCATTGTGAAATTAAAGGTTATTAGATGTTCTGTCGGTCATTTGAGAGACTAATGAGCCAAACCACGACGTCTAACATTAAATTTTGCTCAAAATTTGAATTTGAATTGAACAGTCAGTCTGTCATGCGAATGGACACCCTGATAAACTTCAGTCGTACGACTGAGCTGGGCGAATGGCTAAACCGCACGACCGAACCATGCGTATGAGTTTAGTCGCATGACTGGTGTAAGTGCATGAGATAGAATACGATCGAGCCTAGTCGCACGCTCAGTCGTACGTATGAGCTCATATGCACGACTAGATCTCAGTCGCACAGTTCATTCGCACGACTAGATCTTAGTCGCTTAGTTCATTTGCACGACAGAACAGAAGACTTCAAGTTAAATGAATCAAATTGTTACTCATTGACACACACTAATGTTTATTGGCTTTGTGTAGCAGATGGCTAGCCGTTGGACTATGAGCACGAAGCACAACATTTGTGCTCATCTAGATCCGACTTCCAGGAATGCAGCTGACTTTACGAAGATCAAGGATCTTCTGTGCCATTTTGACTCCGTGCATAACATATGCTCAGTTCAGCAAGCCTTCTAGGATGGCGCGGTTGTCGACAGGACTTTGGAGCCCCACCGGATCAGGAGCTCCATCTTTGGTCAACATATAGAGATCACAGAGGACGATCTCAGGACAGTATTAGAGTTTAGGACAATGCTGACTGCCCTACCCGTCTACACCCATTGATAGTAGGAGGCTGTTTCTTGTGGGGCAAGTACACTGGGGACATTAACTCTGGTGTGCTCAACAAGAGCAACATGTGTCCCCAGCTTAATTACTTAGCCCATGTTCTACTCAAGTGCATTGCCTCACGGAAGGGGGATTCGACGAGTTGTCTGATCGGATATAGAAAGCCTATGTGGCAATGGTGCTGAACCATCCGTTCAGCTTCTCCAGGATGATCTTCACCTACCTAGTGGAGAACATCGAGGCTAAGGGCAAGGAGGGCTTTTGCATGTACCCTCGATTTATGCTGATGATCATTGACCAAAATCCCCCTTCGTTTCCAAAGGAGAAGGAGAATGCCATGGTGCTCGAGGTGATGGACGATACCACCTTGGGCCGGATGAAGGTGTACAGGGGGAAGCAGTTGAAACCCTCTGTGAGGAAGCTGTTTGGGCATCTGGCACGAAGGAAGTGGCTCCATGATGACAGCGAGCACTACATTGAGGGCCACCACTAAAGATATTACACCTCCACCATCTACTCAGGGAGAAGCTGATATAGCTGGTTTCCATCAGGATTTCAGACCTAATAAGGAGGAGGAGAGTGATGATGAGACGTTGACTCGAACGGTGGGCAGCAAGATGGTTAACACCGAACGAGGAATTCGGGCGGTTAGTGAATGCCCGGGTGGGTCTGGGGAGACTATGACTGATCCAACCTACACCCCAGATCAGCCCAACATCCCAGGGGGAGCATCCACCTCGAAGGGTATGAGGAAGAAGAGGATGGCTCAGCCCCACGGGATGAAGCCTAAGAGAAGGAGGTTTGCGTTGATTACTACCTCTTCCACCACTGCCACCACATCTACCACCACCACTCACTCACCCACCACCACAGCTACCACCACTACTACTATCTCTTCCACCACTACCACCACATCTACCACCACAACTCACTCACCCACCACCACAACTACCACCACTACTACTACCTCACCCAACACCACAACTACCACCTCCACTACTACCACTTCACCCATCATCACTACTACAGCCACTGCACCACCCATCTACACTACTTCCACCACCACAACAACCTACCCATCACCACCCACTCATATATCACCACCCATATTCACCACTACCACCAGCACTAGCCACCAAGCCGGACCATCATCCCACCCGATATTCACTACTGGATCATCCTTACCTTCCGGTAGGGTAGAGGATCAGTTGTTTGCACTAAACAGAATGGTGCTAAAGCTGTGGGCTGATGATAAGGAGAGAGGTGCCCAAATACGTCAGCTTGTGGAGCAAAATGCTGCCCAAACACAACAGATCTCATAGTAGGCCCAATTGATTGAGTACCAAGCTCAGCAGATGGCTGCACATGGTGCAGAGATTGCCTAACTCTAGGAGCATTAAGTTCTATCAGAAAAGAAGATAGAGGAGTTGGAGGCTGCCAAAAAGACTATCATGCTCAAGCTCAAAGGAACAAAGGATGAGCCTCAGAAGATTAGAGAACGGGATGGTGATAACAATGGTGATGACGATGATGATGATGAGGATGATAATGAGGAGGATGATGATGAGGCGGATGATGATGGTACAGGAGATGGGGGAGATGATGAGGAAAAAGATGATGCAACAGCATCAGGGTCCACACAAGCTAGTGAGAGGTGCACCAAAAAGACTCAGGATCAGTGTGCTCGACCTCAGCCCCGCCTGCAAAAGATCACATGATTCAAGATAAAAATCAATCATCTCAGCAAGATGAGTACGATATTGCTCCCCTTCAGCAAATCAAGTCTCAACTCACAATGATTATTGATTTGCAAAGGATCGTCCGAAGGTCAGTAAGCTATACTCCTGAAGAAGGAGAAATCATTCATGACCTTACGGATGAGCAACTTGCTGAGATGTTCCGGCTAAATCCGGATGACATTGTGAAGGATGATCCAAGTGTTGAAGTTGCAAGTGACGACGAGCTGAATGACGTAGACGACACCGAGATCGAGGAAGTCACAGCGGATCATTATCCTGAGTATACTGATAGAGAGGGAAATGTAGTCCCCAATCTGGGAGATACTCTCGTCAGTGATACTTTTGATATACTAGATCAGATGGAAAGCGAATCTGAAAAGAAAGAAGGTCAAGCCCAAGCCATAGACGCTGATGTTGACATCAATAAGGCTGAATGGGCAGCCTGTTTTGCAGAGATCCGAGCCCAACGTACTGCTCCAAAACTGAGTGTCTACACCAAGCTCTACAAAGTGAAGAAGCATCACAAGGTGTGAGGAAAGATTATTGCGTGGGCCTATTTTGAGGATCTTAATGTGTATCCAGTGAAGAGAGAGAATGGTATAGAGTACTTTACATTCCCACACGATCTAAAGACTCTACCTGGTTTTGAGCTCAACCAGCTGGCCAAGCTGAAGCTGTTATATGGTGACCCAAGAAAGATGTCAGGTAGGTTTGAGGCTGCTTTGAAGAGAGAGTACCACACTAGGTGGATTAACTTCAAACCTCAACAACCGACGAGGTATATCAGACGGTCTGAAGTTGATTCCATTACTGGCAAGCCAAAGATAGTGCTGAAGTGGAGTCCTCTGCGCACAATTTTAAGAATCCCTCTAAGGGAAATGCCACAGGACTTCACTCCACACTTCAACTGGTGGTACTATGATTGGAGAACAGGTGGGGCGGTCATAGTTCTGAACAGAGAAGGTAATATGGAAACTATCAGGGTATTTGACCAAATGTGGCTAACCAACTTGTCTTCTGATGATGTCTACACTTTATACAAATGGTCACTATTCTATGACGCGCAAGACATTGTACAAGCCCTTTAGTTACAAAACATGATAAGGCTTTGCATTTGAAATACATGCAAGAGTTACAAGGGAGGATAAGTACAAGAAATTTGAAGAGCTGATGAAGAATGTTAGACAATAGTGTAAACTAGGTCCAAGGGGGAGTTTGTTGATACATATGTACCTAGTTTAGGAGCTGAATGTAAAATGTCTTTCATGTTTTACCTATATGTAATGAATGGATATGAATGAAATACATTGTGTGGTTTATGCTTGTAATGTTTAATATTTCATTGTTTATTGTGTATTTAACTAACTATATAGGTTTGTGGTTGATTACATAGTTCTTAGTCAATAATGGTTAAGAAACATGTTTAAACATAATTGTGTAAAGTTATTATGTGAATGGACCATGCTTATGGACCATACGCATGATAACTTTATGCTACTGGACCAGTCGCACGACTGAACCAGGAGACTGGATTAGTCGCACGATTGTGACATGAGATTGACATAGTCGCACGACTGAACATTCAATCGTGCGGATGAATCAACCGCATGCTTCAGTCGCACGACTGAACCATGCTAATGGTTCAGTCGTACGAATGGAAAACCCTAACCCATAAATACCACTTAATTTGTGGAAAAACAAAACAATTCGAATACCTACGCACATAATCGTACCCTAGCCGTCCAGAGACTCAAGAACACTTGTTCAGGGTTCATAGATCGTAGTTAATCATCTTGCAATCGTTATTAATGTTTTGATTCATTATTAGATTGATTATACTTGCGTTCTCACTGATTGGATCGCCAATCAAATTGGATTTCGTACTATTTGGTTTGGTATACACGTAAATCAGTTAGTACTTCGTACCAAAATGGTCCAAACAATTATCATCATCTTTCTTATCATCATCTCCCTTATTATTATCTCCTTTATCACAAACATCACCATTATCATCTTCATCACGAGCATCCTCTTCATCATTGAATCTACAGTCTACCAAATCTAAATCATCATCATCATTATCCGGGTCAGGATTAGGCATAACATGCTCAGGCTCCATAAACATCTCTATAATAAATTGTACAGGTTGATCCTTAGTAGCCTAAATAATAAAAGTAGACGAAGGCTCTTGATCAACATTAGTAATGTTAGTTGTCCTTTCTGTATCAATAGGATCGACAACACGCTATGTAACATAGACAAGATCATTAGCAGGTTTAGAACTAGCAGGTTGCTATCCATTATAATCTCTAACTTTCATGGTTTGTTGTTGAGAAAACATAGAATATACATGGAAATGGGATCTCATAAGTTCTACTCCATTATTTGAACATAATTAAACATGAACGGTTGTTCATGCTCTAAACTTTAGATCTTCTCATCTTTCTGTTGCATACTTCTACACAAAGCATCAATCTACTATGTTTTCTCCAACATCTATTTCTTTAACATAACAAATCTCTATTCAAGTGTAACTCTAGTACATGAACATTGTGTAGATTCTTTTTGTGGTCATGGCTTTGGTGTAGTATTAAGCAAAATCAACATCGCCAATAAATAATCATGAGTTTGATCCCTCGGTGGTATGCTCACCACATCATCAGTGGTAGGCATAGATGATGATGTTATAGTTATTGACTATGTAACAATCACTAGTGTAGAAGCCTCACTAACTATTACAGGAGTATCAAGTATAGGAACATCACTAGTAGACACAATGGTCATCAGGGTCCGATGCTTTTGCGACCCTCCTCATCCTTTACCCCCTCCATATGGACTATCAAAATCAGCTTTCTTCCTTGCCATTATCTTCTTTCTCCTATGAGTAGATAGTGAATCACCAACATATAATATACATCTCTTTCCTCAGCAATGCATTTAGTAGGAGTTACTTGCAGTTTGTGACACTCTTGAAGCACATATGGTTCTTCCCTATTTGCTCACTATCAGTATTACTATCACTATTAGTGAACTACGTGTTCACTTTATCCAAGTCAGACATTAGCAAAATGAGTACTTTCTAGAACTTCTTGAGTAGAACTAGTAGAAGTACCAACTATATCAACTTGATCAGCTTGGTGTGTCTTAGTCTCATATGATTGTGCCTCTACTTGAGATCCTTTAACCCATGTGTAAGGTTTGTAGAAAGGCTGATGCAACCAAAGTAATGAAAATGCTTCTTGTATGCATGCACGTTGTACATAGTAGAAGTTGCTTTGGAAGTTTTACACTTTGCATAGAATATATTCTTAGTGTAAAATCTTCCGAAGCCAAAGACCAAATCTTTTGAAGATTCATAAACGAAGTCTTCCAAAGCCATTGAAGTGATAACTGATTTCTTTCAAAGACAAAGGAGAATATGCTTTTCTTGGATCTACTTTTGCATAAAGCTGACCCACTTTCCACTAAAACTCTAAAGACTCACCAACTTGCATAAGTTGGTGAAAAGGTCCGTGGTCTCATAACCGTACATTAAGGTCTTAATTCTGTAACTTTCCACCTTTTTGTCCTTTTATTATTTTTATAATATAATAGGATGTGAGCTATGGCATGTCATAGGCACTAGTCAAAAGGCCATCTTCATTTTGACTTTACATTGATCTTGTTGTCTAGATTAGTGTTTCCAAATGGCTTTAAAAGTATGGCTGACTATAGGAGTATAAAGTATCTCAAGTCCTTGTATTTCTATGTATGCTTTGTAACACTTGTAAAAGTACTAAACAACAATATACTTTATCCTTGAAACCATATTCATTTATTGTTCTTCTTAGTTCTGTCTCCTTGTTTGCTCGTGTTCTTAGTATCATAATATTGTCTTGTATCCGCATTTGATCTATTAAGTGTTCTAACACTCTCCTTATTATGAGATTGATTGTATTTACCTCCCATAAAGAGTCCTTCAATTTGTGATAGTGCATTCCAGGCTCTTGATTATAAGATCTCACCATCTTAGATCCCTCAGTTTTACAAAACACTTAACATCTCAAATGGAAGCTCTCCCAAAAATTGATATGAAAACCGGTACCATGACAAAGTCCACACTGATCACTCCTTAAGATTTGATACTTGGTGCCAAAGAATAGAAGGCTTCAACAAGTCTTAGGACTCTAGGATGTAAGAATCTGTTGTCTCTAGACCTCACATACCAAGTACATCTTTAGCTGCTGTTGGAGGTGGTATGATACCAAAAGGAGGTAGCTGACTATCAGAAAGCCATGAATGCCCTCCAAATTGCTCTTTGAAACTCCATATATGGAGGCTTCAAGTAGTGCAAGATTGTTGAGCAACTATGGGATGCACTAAAGCTCATGTATGAGGGGTCCACTAAAGCAAAAGAGAACAAGAAGGACCTCTTCAAGAAGTAGCTTGAGAACTTCACCTACAACTTAGGTGACACAATGACTCAACAATACTTTAAGTATGTTGAGATTGTGGATACTCCAATGAATGTTGGTGTATATCTTGAAAACAGGAACATTGTGAGGAAGTTCATGTCCTCTCTTCCTAGATAATAGAAACATTATTGTGTTGTTATTAAGAGAACCGAGAACCTTAAGACTCTTAATCTTATAGAGTTGTACGGTATTATTAGTGGCTAACTGATGCAGATGAACTGTAAGGCCCTGATCCCGGGATGCTCATAATTGGACAATCATCGCACATAAAACATAAAATATACGTTTACATCTATGAAAAACATCGCAACGGAATAATTTAAAACCATTTCATATATTAATGACTACTTTTGCAAAATATTACATCATTGTTATTAGTTACAAAACATTATTGTTTGGATTACATCACAAACACGTCATAATTGCACAAATGGATGTCATCCCAAAAATGTCGAGTAGCTACCCCGTGCCATCCTCAGCAACAATTACCTGCCAACTGGAACATACATAAAAGCCAGCGTTGCTGAGTGAGTTCTAGTTTTATAATTAAAATACTTTACTTTCCTTTTAAAACTGTTCTTTACTTCCATGTGTGATCATACATTATGCGTACAAATAGATAATCTTATTATTATCCTCATTACCGTTCGTCACATGTTACTCGTTATCATTCATTATCCTCATTCATTCCTTTTCTTTTGTATCGTTCATTCCGTACATATATCATTAATATTTACTTTCATTCGGACCAATGCCATGTGCTTCAACCCACCATCATGCATAAATCGGGTACTGGGCCGATGTCTATAAATAGACTCCCATACATTGTGCTTGGTGGCCTGACCACAGTACTCGGGCAAGTAGCCAGGATCCCATACGTATGGTCAATCACACATATAAGACCCATTGTGCATCCTTCGGGGGTAGCTAACCCACACACAGTTGAGCTAAGACCCTTCATTGGGTGTGAACCTCCATACATTGTTTGCAAGACTTTTCTTACATTCGTTCGTTTATTAATGCATGCATTCATCTTTCCTTACATTCCACTTAACATTATCATTAGCTTCCGTTTTACGTTACATACTACTTTTCATTCATTTCATACTCATAACACGAAAATCACGGATTAATACATAATAGGAACGTAAGATCAAAATAACACATTCATACATAAGATCACATAAACATTACATACCCCATCACACATCATCACAAACATCATGCATCATCCATTCACAAACACATAAATATGCACAACAAGCATAAGTCATCATAAAACATAACCGATCCTCCGCGGGACAGTAGGCTTCGGGGGCGGCAGCCCCAAAGAATTTTAAAACCTTTAAATTGATCTCCCCGTTTTAACACTTTTCTATAGCACATTTCCTTATAGAAAAATCAATCTTCCCGTTTAAACCTCTTAAAATATTGATCATCTAAAACGTATATTTAGTAAGCATTTCCAGCCCCAAACAAGTTTAAAACCTTTAAAATAAGGGGTCTAGAACTCACCTTGACTCGATGAGTAGCTTTTCATCAAGCTTTCAAAGCAAGGGTTGCACTACACAGCCTGCAGATAAGTTAACACTCATAGGAGTTAATTTCTGCCTAAGTTTGCTGCTAATTTGGCTACCAGATCAGCAGTTTCACTACTAATTTCGCCAGCAGTTTTGCTGCCAGTTTCGCCACTAGTTTCGCTAGCAGTTTCGCTGGCATCTTCGCTGGCATCTTCGCTGGCATCTTCGCTGGCATCTTCGCTGCCAGTTTCGCCCAACTTTAATCGGATTTCCATGTCTACGAAACTACCTGCGAAACTATAGTTTCGTAGGGAGACCCATAGTTTTGCTCGACGAATACATAATTTCGCTGGTTGAACACCCAGTTTTGCAAAACAGACTGAAAATTACGAACCAACCTATTTTTGACCCAAAACATCAATCTTTTACACCCAAAACCTTGGTTTATCTTCCATGAATCTATATCAAAGCTTTTTACATGTTTTCTTACACAAAAATGTTTTGGGCGAATCTTTACCACTTTTAAAAACCCCAAGCCGTAGAATCCGGGTTTACATAAAAAGCAATGATTAAATAATGTTTTTTACCTGGATTCTTGGTGTTTTCTTGTTGTTTGGATGCCCACGAACATTGATCTTTGATCTCAAGATCAACTGGGCCTTAAATCTTCAATTCTCTCTACTCTCTCTCTTTAGAGTATGGAGTGTTGAGTTGCAAATGAGAATTTGCTCAAGCTAATCTGTTTATATATATCAGGCGTTCTTGGGACCTTAAACACGCCAAACACATAACCCGCGAGGTCTACTCGGTCGATACTCCATTACCCGCTTATTTTCTTTAAATAATCCTCGTTAAGCCTATTATTAATAATTGGCTCACTTAGACTTTATTCGGGGTGTTTCATGAACATGCTAATTTCATTTGGTAACTCCAACAATCAGTAGAGTTCAACCCTTCATGTGGTTAAAAGGGATTATAGAGAACCATAACATCATCTCATCTGCTACCTTGACAACTCACAAAGGGTCCGTTCATCACATTCACGGAGACACCAAGAGAGAGCTACACCGAAGGAAATCCATTAAAAGAGAAAAGCTCTTCACAAGCCTTTGTGTCTGCTGATGAAAGCATAGGCAACTTTCTCTTCACCTTTGAAGACCTGTACTGTATCCATCCAGGTGATATGGAGTATATAGAAATATTCTAGCAAATGGATCTTCTCACTCATAGAGCCAAAAAGTTCTACAAGAGGACAGGGAGAAAGTTTCCTAGCAAGCATCGATGGCAGATCATGAAGAAGCCAAGTTATTGGAATATCTTTGTATACCTGAATGTATTGCTAATGTTAATATAGGTATACTAGAGATTAGATCTAATCTTAAGTATTTAAACATCTTAAAATCTGATTTCAAAAGACCTAAAAATGATTACAATGTAAAATAGAAGATTTAGAGAAAACCATTTTCACTCTTAAACATGAACATATCAAGTATAGGACTCAGATAAAAGATCTCATCACTAAGTTAACTTAATGTCAGGCTGAGCTTATGAACAACAAAGCCAGGATAGAAAAAAATTTTCATGAAGAAAAGACCTTCAAGATATCCTCATCCTTGCATGCAAAGTTTGTTTTCAGAATAAGTAGGGACTATGATCTACTCATTTAACATCCGCCTATTTTCAAAATCATAAACCCAAACCCAAACCCAAACCCATTTTGAACTTCTATTATTAAATTATTTTAATAATTTTAATGGATGAAATGCATTAAATGTGCAATTTATATTGTGAATTATTTATTAATCATCTAAACAACTTGTAATAATTTATGGATTTATAAAATATTTTTTTTCAAAAACTTATAAAGTTTGACTAATCATTATACAACAAATAACTAAATAAAAAAAGACTTATTAAAACTTATAAAGTTATAAAATGAATTTTAATAAACATATAAAGTTTTATTAGTAATTATGTATTTTAAATATTGAAAATAAATAATCAAATTATAAAGTTTACAAGTTTTATGAATGTTTTAAAGATTAACGAAATAAATAATTTGATTTATTACTCAAACGGTTTTATAAAATTAAAAAAATTTACAATTGACTAGCTCAAAGTCTCCCGGACTAGTTTCGTTCTGAAACAATTTTATGAAAAGATCAGTAATTAGGTCAAAATATCAACACAAGAGGTAATTCAATGAAATTAATATTTGATTGAGTTTTAAGACGTATAAACTATCGTTAAAAAGGTAATTCAATGAAATTAATATTTGATTTTGAGTTTACTCAAATTTAGTTTGTTATGATCAAGTTATGGTCGGTTGAAGTAGGTTAAATTCTACCTAAATTGTAGTAAGGCACTTATGTGCACTTTTAAAATCGTTAAATCATGAAACGGGTTAGAATAAATTTATTATGTTGATGTATGATATATTACACTTCATTTGAGTAATATAAAAATTGTTGATACATATATGTACCTAGATCCTGATCTCAATGTAATATGTCTTGAATATCTTGAATTTATGTAATATTGGGTACTTAATGAAATAAGAATATTTGTTTGTGATTTGTCTTGTTTAATATTTCATTAATGAGTCGTTTAACGCATATTGACTTTATTATATAGGTTTGTGGTTGATTGATTGAATATAAATAACATTATTATGTTTAATACATTCAAACTTAACAACATGAAGTTATCATGCGAATGGCACATGCTAATGGACCATACGCATGAACAACTTCATGCGAATGATTCAGTCGCACGACTGAACCAGGAGACTGGATCAGTTGTATGAGTGTAACATGAGATTGGCTCAGTCGCACTACTGAACACTCAGTCGGGCGAATGGACCAACCGCATGACTCAATAGCACGACTGAACCATGCTAATGTTTCAGTAGCCTGAATGAGCAACCCTAACCTATAAATACCACCAAATTCATGGAAAAACATAAGCATTCAATCCACTTCGACTCCAGACGTACCCTAGCCATCCAAAAGCCTCTAAGTTCGTACTCCAAGTTCATAGAACGCTGTAGATCGATTCCTAATCGATTCTTTATGTTAGATTCAATACCTTATTATGTCTACATACGTTCTCACTGATTGGATCGCCAATCAAATAGGATTCCGCACTATTTGGTTTGGTTTAACATGTTAATCAGTTGGTGTTTCGTTCAAATACCAGATCCTAACAAGTGGTATTAGAGCTTTGGCTCTTGATTACGTGTTGATTCAATAGTTTTGATACAAAAATTGTGTTTTTGCATAAAAAACGCAATCATTTTGTGTCTAACAGAGTCTTAGAAGTTTCCTGACCTTCAAGTTTGGTTTTTCCAGCATACGGCGATTAGGGTTTGCTAAAATTCGAGTTTTTACGGCCAAAACACGTTTAACCTACGAATTAT
>BJCM01269434.1:0-37849 GCA_018326385.1 Flaveria bidentis
TCTGGAGCTCCACTACAAATAGCTTTTGTGTCGAGTTCAGCTGGTCCATCTCAAGCCTCTTCTTCAGGATCTGACACGTCAGGGTCGTCTGGTACCCAATACATCGCACCTGAAGCAAATGCTACAAAACTAAAGATCGAGAATCTCGGGAATGTGACTGTTGAGGTAGCAAAGAAGCACATGGACCTCTTAGCAGTAGTAGTCCACTCCTATGATGGGCTAGTTGCTGGGAAAATTAGGAACTACCATCTGGCAGATGAGGACTACGAGTAGGTAGACGAGACAGAGCTAGAAAGGATGGACATAATGTGGGCCTTAGCAAGTGCTGTCCGGAGAGCTAAGAAGTTTGTCAAGAAAACTGGACAGAACTTGGTTGCTACTAAGGACACAACTTTCGGTTTTGACAAATCCAAGGTTACTTGCTTCAACTGTGGGGAAAAGGGGCACTTTAAACGTGAATGCGTGAAGCCCAAAAAGACAGGAAATATGAATCCTTTCTCATCCTTTAATCGTCAGGATAAACCCGCAGGTAGTCCTACTTCGTCAAGCAAGGATCCTAAAGCCTTGACTGGTCATGATGACGAAGGACAAGATTGGAGCTTTCGGTTTGAGTCTCCGGGAGAATCCAACATTGCTAGTGTCGAGGACTTAGATGACGACTCAACAAGTGAGGGTGATATTGCAGTGGAGCACGCGATGTCAAATATTGATGAAACTGCAACTGTGGTTGATCACCTGCCTGAAGAAGAGACAAGTTCAACAAGTCCAGAATCACCAGAACCAGAAACGTTAGACTCTGCCTTGATGGCTAATTCAACCACTCCCTCTAAGGTAAGTTCCACTACTCAACTATTCAATAATCATGCTTGTTCTGATTGTAATAAATTTAGGGAAAGCATTGAATTAAAATTTGCTAGGTTATTAGATCATAATGATAGCTTAGTAAATGATTTACAACTATACACAGAAGCCAATAGAATTCTAAAACAAAATGAGCACAACTATAAAGAAAAGATAGAACTTTTGAACAAACAACTTAGGGAAACCGAAGTTGTAGCTTTTAATCAGGCAAATGACATTAAGTTCTATCTAAACTCCCTAGAAGACACTAAGAAACAAAAAACAGTTTATGAAGTAGAAGTAAACTCACTAAAACAAAAACTGCATAGTTGGACAAGTTCCTCTGATATTGTCCAACACTTAGTGAGAGATCGCAATAATGGGGAGGGTTTGGGTTATAAAGTGGTTCCACCACCATATGAGACCTTGATGAATGCTAAAAGTAAACCAATCAATAACAATCCCATCAAGGATCATGTGATGTCCACTCCTCTAGTAAGTGATCCAGATTCCACATGTAGACCAAACGAATCTGGCACTAAACTAAAGGAAGCCACGTCAAAATCACGAGGTAAAATGCCTTGTGTCAATCTGGACAAACAATTTGAAAAGGTTAAAGTTAAGTCTGGGTCAACTAAGTCTAATTCTGAACCCAAAAAGACAAAACAAGTTAACCACTCTCGTGCTTCATGTTTAAGTTCAGAGAAAGAAAAAGGAAAAGATGTTAAAAATGTTGAAACAATTAATTTTGTTAAACCAGATAAAACATCTAAGCATGAAATGTCAAAACCCAAACAAAAAAATTCCACAGAAACATTTAAATTGTCAAGGTGAAAGCAGATCATGCTACAATTGTGGAAAGTATGGACACATTGCGTCTTATTGTCCTTATTATCAGACGCTAAAGAAGAAGGTTGAACTTTATAACACTAAAGTAAGCTCTTCCAAAAGATCCATGACTCCACCAAAATAAGTCAGTGAACCTAAAGTTCAACCTATCAACCAGTCATCTGTTTATCACAAACAGGCCTTGCATAAGACTAGCTTATGGAAAGAGAAATCTATCCATGAATCTGATAATGAGAACAAGAAGACCATAGATATTCCCTCACCGTCAAAAGGTCAATGGGTGGAATTTATGATGTGTGATGCCTCTAGGTCACCCAAGCCAGTTAAGGCTTGGGTCCCTAACCTCAACTAATCATTTCCTTTGAATGTGTAGGGTGTTCGCTATAATGCTGAAACAAATACTTGGATCGTAGATAGCGGAGCATCTAGGCACATGACTGGAAATCGGGCACTCCGGTGAAATGTCAAACAAATTAAAGGAGGTCATGTTTCCTTTGCGGGAAATAAGGTAGGTTACATTACAGCTCAAGGGGAGGTAGGGAACGAGAAAGTAAAGTTTGATAAGGTAAACTACGTTCAACAACTTCAAAACAATTTACTTTCTATGTCCTAAATATGTTACAAGGGTTTTAAGGTAGGTTTTGATAACAAAAAGTGCTATGTCGTAAAAAAGGACTATGTGATCCCGGAGGACCAAGTATTAATGTCTTCCTCAAGATATAATGACCTTTATGTCTTGGATCTATCAAAGGCCTCCACAACGAACCATCAAGTACAGTGCTTCTTGTCAAAAGCCACTGAGAAGGTTTCAATCTCCTGGCATAGGAGAATGGGGCACATTAATCCATGGAAGATGAATCACTTGATCCAGAATGATCTAGTGCGGGGAGTAAACGTCAAAAACATCCAATTCCTAGAGTTTTGTGTCACCTGTAAGAAAGGTAAACAGACAAAGAAGTCTTATAAAAAAAGAAAGTTCATTCCACTGAACTGCCTCTTGAGCTTCTTCACATGGATATGTTTGGTCCAGTAAGTACAAGAAGCATAGCAGACGACTTGTACTGCTATGTAGTTACAGATGACTACTTAAGATTCTCTTGGGTGATGTTTCTGAAATCAAAATCAGAAACATTTGAGTCATTCAAAGAGTTAGTAACTACACTAGAGTCTCTCTACAAGCTGAAGGTAAGAAAGGTATGCTCAGACAATGGAACCGAGTTCAAGAATCAATAGATGGAGGCTTTCCGCAAAGAAAAGGGAATTGTGCACGAGTTCACTTCCGCCTACACTCCTCGGATGAATGGCGTTGCTGAGAGAAAGAATTGCAGCTTAATAGAGACAGCACGGACAATGCTAGCAGACTCGAAGCTTCCTATCCAATTTTGGAATGAGGCAGTTACCAATGCGTGCTACATGTTAAATCGAGTTTTGGTAGCTAAATGTCATGGCAAGACGTGTTACGAGTTACTTCAACGACGTAAACCAAATTTAGAGTATCTCGAACCGTTTGGCGCACCGTGCATAATACTGAAGAAAAATCAGGAGGGAAAGTTTAGCGAGAAGGCAGACGAAGGAATATTTCTTGGATACAACATACCGGATAAGAGAGTCTACAACAACTCAACGGGTCAAGTAGAAGTGTGGTGTAATGTCGACGTTCAGAGATATACCACCCCTCCTGCTGGAAAAAGACCTGCTTTCTTTTTCAACTATGATGGATTCTTCAAGTCCTTCAACATCCCTCTCTCCACCTCTGACAATGACTTGGCAACCAAAATGATGTTTGATGCTTAAACACACCATCATAAGACATCACATCACCTGGTTCACAAGGTGAATCGTCTAACCAGTCAGGGGAAGAACTCGAGGTAAGTGACTCCTCCTTTGAAGATGAAGCTGTGGAGAATGATCAGAATAATCAGGAGGAACAGGTTCCCATTCCTAGAAGTCCACAAGCATCTGACATTGATGCCTCTGAGTCTTTGGAACCTCACACTCCTTTTGCCTAATATACAAAACCAAATGTTCATAATCTTGGTTCTGAGGTAGTTGTTCCCACCACTCTTGGATCACGCCTAAATGTCTATCATACTCTGGACAATGACATTGGGGATGTCAGATCAGGAGTTCAGACTAGAAATCAACTATATTCAGCTGATTATGACTCGGTAATGCAAAAAGGATACCTTCACGATGTTGCTTACCGTTGTTTTGTGTCTCAGTTTGTGCCAAAATACGTTAGTGAAGCCTTAAATGATGAGGCATGGGTCAGTGCCATGCAATAAGAACTTCTTCAGTTCAAGAAGTTAGGTGCATGGACACTGGTTGATAGACCTAAAGGTGCTAAATTCATTGGTACCAAATGGGTCTTGAAGTGTAAGAAAGATGATCAAGGTGTCATCATTAGGAATAAGTCTCGACTTGTAGTGAAGGATTTCAACAAGTCGAGGGCATAGATTACAATGAAGTATTTGCACCTGTGGTGAGAATGGAAGCCATTCATATCTTCCTAGCCTATGCCTCTTACATGAAGATTAATGTTTGTCAACTGGATGTAAAGAGTGCATTTCTTCATGGTGAAATCCGGGAAACTGTGTATGTCAGTCAACCCGAAGGATTTGAGGATCCATATCGTCGGGACAGAGTTTACAAACTAGATAAGGCTCTCTACGGGCTTCATCAAGCCCCGAGAGCATGGTATGAGAAACTCTCAACTCACCTTGTGAAACATGGATTTCGCAAAGGTGTAATTGAATGCACATTGTTCATCAAAGAAAAGGATGGTGATCTGCTGCTTGTTCAGATTTATGTTGATGACATAATCTTTGGTTCAAAGAACGAAGAATTATGTAAAGAATTTGAAGCAGTAATGAAGGAAGATTTTGAAATGAGTGCCATGGGAGAGATGAAGTTCTTTCTTGGGTTACAGGTGGATCAAACACCAAAGGGGATATTCCTACATCAGACCAAGTATGTCGGGGATATTCTCAGTCGGTTTGATATGGAGAATGCTTCCGCAGCTGGGACTCCACTTGCTACAAACCATGACGTAGCACCCGACTAGAATGGTGATCTGATTAATGCCACCATGTACCGAGGAATAATTGGATCCCTCATGTACCTCACTGCCTCAAGACTTGATATCATGTACGCAACATGTCTATGTTCAAGATATCAGGCAAAACCAAAAGTTAACCATCTTATTGGGGTCAAAAGGATAATTCGTTATCTGAAGGGTACACCTACACTTGGATTGTGGTATCCTCATGACGATGACTTCGAGCTTACCGCGTACAGTGATTCGGATTATGGCGGCTACAAGATGAACTACAAATCTACATCAGCAGGGTGTCAATTCATTGGGAGAAGATTAGTCACGTGGCAGTGTAAGAAGCAGACATCAGTTGCATTGTCAACTTGTGAGGCTGAATATGTTGCTGTAGTAAGCTGCTGTTCTCAAATCATATGGATTCAACAACAGATGCGGGACTACGGTTTTGCAATTTTCTAACACCCCTATCTTTGTTGATAATTCTACTGTAATAGTCGTTACTAAAAATCCTGTCCAACATCCTAAGACCAAACACATCGGCATAAAATATTACTTTATACGTGATTGCTTTGAAAAGAATCTAATCGATTTTGTTTAAATAAATACGGATTTTCAACGCGCTGACCTCTATACAAAAGCATTTGATAAACCATGTTTTCTATACTTGTTAGAGGTCAACGACGCTAAAAAGAAAAGTGATGTAACTTCAGATGATGAACATGCTTAGTCCGCTGTGAAAAGTCCATTTTTTATTTTATTTCTTCTTTTATTTTGGTCTAGTTTATTTAATTAATTTTATTTCGGTTATGTCTTCGCATATCAAAATCCTAAAAATGCAATCCTTTTACGATTTTATAATTTTAGGGTGAGAATAGGTTAAGTCAGTAATGAAAAAAAACGATGGAGGAGGACAGGCTAGCTGATAGAAATGAGATTGGCTCGGTGAAAACGATTCAATGACTATGGAAAATGATAGTACACAGGAACAAATCATTTGGGACCTTTAAAAGATTAAATTGAATTAGATGCAAAAATTAAATGATAAGTCTGAGGAGTCTGGGCAATATCAAAGGAAAAATGATAGTACACTGGCTACTACTAAGGTAAAACAAAGAAAGTAGATCTAGAGGTTTTAGACCACTACATGATGTGTCGGTAGATTCAACACAAAAGATTATTAGACCTCATTGGTGAATTAAATTTATACTAATCTAATCAACTAACTGTGGGTTTCCATCTTATCACTGGTTAACACAATCAGTTATTTCCAATAAGGGGTGACGAGCAAATAAACACCACAAATGTGTGTGGATGACCACAAAAAGAGCAAAGCACGAAAAAAATGAAAAATAAATACAATCAAGCTGATAACATATGTTGTTGGTGCGTTATGTGCAAAAGAAAAAATAAAGATGCTCTAACAAGAAGATAGGTTGTGTGCCTCTCTGCTGTGTGATGGCACTAGCTTGAGGATAAGCATAACTTAGATATTCTAGAATTCATTGTTGTTTGCCACCTCTCTATTGTGTGATGGCACTGACCTGAGGCTTGGCTTCTCTTTGAAAGCTCTAAGAATAGTCTCTTCTTGTCAAAATACCCGTAGACCGCTCAAAAATCTCCTAAGAAATGTTGATTACCATATAAGCATGGGCTCCACAAATGTTGGTTAAAATAATAAAACTTAATACATCACCAATCTGTGTCAAAAGTCTATGTATGGATTTAAGTGGACAATTATACTGACAATCAGTGTGGTTGCAATTCTTGAAAGTCCAAATCAACGTGTGCATCTTGTGGTACTAGTATGATTTCCTAAATTGCTAAATGACCCTCGATGAAAACAAGAATAAAGCATCAAATAATTTTGGAAACACGTCATGAATGAATTGATTACCTGTATGATTCCATAATGAATCGATTCACTTATGGTCAAAATAACTTGAAGCTTCCTGTTCTAGAAATAAATCTGGTAGATTTCTATCTTAGGATTTCCACTCCTCACAAAATCACAAAAACATTTTTGTTGTGTAGGTTAATTTTTGTTGGTTTAAATTTTTTTAGTTATTTTAGTTGTATCTGTCAGACTATGGCGTGGAATTAAATCTGGAATTTAATCACCTAAAAGGGTCACGTCTGAGGTGATCAAACGTGGTTTCAAATGTAAAATGAGTCACGTCTAAGGTGACAAATTGTTTTAAAACGATCATGTCTAAGGTGATCAAAAGTTTTCAAAGATTAAAAGAATCATGTCTGAGATGATCGAATGCTCAAAACGTTTAATCAATAAGTTAGTTGGTGTAAAATGTCCAATGGTCATAAAGTCAAAATCATGAGTATGATCCATTCGCACCACTGGACCATGAGTATGGACCAATCGTACGATTGGACCATACTTATGCCCTAGACAACCGAATGGAGCATGAGTATGAACTATTCACCCGAATGGCTTACAAGATTGACCCAGTCGCCCGAATGGAGTTGTGCGAATGAGTCAGTTGCCCGACTGAAACCCAATAATTTCTTTGACCCAAATTAAGTTAATCTTGTGATATTTAGACGATCTATGTTGATTATACAGGTATAATGCGGTGTAATCTTGCCAAAATTCCATCGATTGACTCCAAAATCAAGAAATACGGCCCTAACACGAACGGTGACTTAAGTTGGACAAATAACCTAACTAAACTAAGTAAAATGTTGAAATCAAAGTTACTAGGTGCTAAGTTAAGTGATTGTGAGTCTAATGAACCAGATCACGACATCTAATTTTAAGATTTGGTCCAAATTCGAATTTCAGTTGAACGAACAGTGGGTCATGCGACTGGACACCCGGTTGAACTACAATCGCACGACTGAGCTGGACGAATGACTCAATCGGCCGAATGAGTGATACGAATGAGCTCAGTCAGCCGACTGAACTAATCGCAGGCTCAGTCACCTGATGGAACTCAATCGCATGCTCAGTCACCCGATTGTATCCAGTCGCATGTTAGGTCAAACGACTGAACCCAATGATATGGTTTAATCACATGATTGAACCAGACTCACTTCAAACAGGTTAATTTGAACTAATTTTTTTTGTGTGGTAATCTAATGTCTATGTGTCTTGTATTACAGATCTATGGCTGATCGGCGGACCATCAATCCCAAGCACAATTTTTGTGCTCACCTGGACGCCACAACTCGGAACGGTTAGAGTTTGTTGGGATTATAGCATTCCTCATGAGATCCCGGATCCACAGAGCTATATCTACACCGTGCACCCCCTACAGGTCTATACAACAGGCCTTCTGGGATGGTGCTGCGGTTTATCGATCTCATGAGCCCTACTTCATTAGGAGTACTATTTTTAGGCATGCTATAGAGGTGACTGCTGAAGATATTAGGTGAGTACTTGGTCTGGGTGATGATGCTGATCACCCAACCAGACTATACCCTCTGACGGTGAGGGGGTGCTTCCTCCGGATGAAGTACTCTCGGAACCTCAACCCAGGGGTGCTGAACAAAAGCAACCTGTGTCCCCAGTTTAAGTACTTGGCGCATGTGATACGGAAGTGTATGGCGTCGAGGAGGGGTGGCTTTGATGACCTCTCAGACCAGATTCAGAATGCCTACATGGCACTAGTACTCAACCACCCATTCAGTTTCAACAGTATGATATTTGCCTACCTCATAGAGAACCTCGAGGCCAAGGGCAAGGATGGCTTCTGTATGTACCCCAGATTCTTGCAGATGATTATCGACGAGAAGCTTCCTTCCTTACCCAAGGAGAGCCACGATGCTGTATCGCTTGAGATTATAGATGACACGACCTTGGGTCGCATGAAGGTCTACAGGGGGAAACAAGTCAAACCCCCTGTGAAGAGACTTTTCGGGCATCTGGCCCGGGTAGATTACGTGGCACCGGCTAGGCGTAAGTGGCGCCATGAGGAGAGTGACTCGGATGTAGACCATATTGCTTTCCCATCTGATGACTCCGACGACGATGACGGAGACACCGGTGGAGACTCTGGGCCAGCACTGCACATGACATCCCTCCACCACCCACTCATGGAGAAGCCACTACCGCCTGTTTCCATCAGGATTTTTGCCCTCTTGATGAGGAGGAGGAGAGTGATGAGGAGCCTCTAACGAGGACTGTGGGCACCAGGGTGGTTGCCATAGAGAAAGGTTTGAGGGCGGTTGGTGGACGCCTTGGGGAGTCCGGGGATGCTGCTGCTGATTCAGATCCCTCCTATGCCCCGGACCCGCCCAACAGCCAAGGGGAGCCTTAGTGCCTAGAGGCATAAGGAAGAAAGGGATGGCTCACCCCTATGGTATGAAGGGGAAAAGACTGAAATTTACCCTGACCTCATCTACCACCACAGCCACTACCTCAGCCGCACCTTCCACCACTACCACCACAACTGCTACCACACCACCTGCCACCACCACTACCACCTCACACACCACTACCACTCCAACTCAACCACTTAGCCAAATCCCATCCACCACCAAAACTACTCACCAATCACCACCCACTCATATACCACCCCTAATATTCACCACTGCTACCACCACCACCACTAGGCACGAAGCCGGCCCATCATCCCACCCTACATTTCACACAGGTTCATCTCTACCCCCTATTAGGGTAGAGGAACAGCTGTCAGCACTCAACCGTATGGTGCTGAAGCTGTTAGCTGTTGATGAGGAGAAGACTGCCCAACTATGTCAGCTTGTGGAGCTAAACGCTACCTAAGCACAACAGATCTCATAGCAAGCTGAGCAAATTGCCCAACTCCAGGAGGAAAACGTCCACTCATTAAAGAAGATAAAGGAGTTGGAGGCTTCGAACAAGACCATCATTCTCAAGCTCAAGGGTTCAAAGGATGAGCCACTCAAGATAAGAGAAGGAGATGATGATTATGATGATGATGGTGAAGATGATGATAGTGATGATGATGAGGCCAGTGAGAAGGAAGAGACAAGGGAAGGGCAGAACAATGATGATGATGAAGAAGGAGATGCAGCTGCATCTACATCAGCTCTATGTCAAGAGAGACGTACAAAGAGAAATCAAGACCAAGGAGCCTCATCTTCTGCCCCTCCTACTGACGTGCCTGCTATTCAGGGGAAAAGTAATGTTTAGATATTTGTGTACTTGAAAACTTTGTAATTGAATTTTGGATTAATAGTATGTAAATAATGTTTATGTATATATATTTGTTGTTTACTGCTTTGATTATTGACTAATGGATGATATGTTACATGTTTTAAATCAAGCAGATCCAAATTTTCAAAGAGATGAATACGATGTTGCTCCCCTTCAGCAGATCAAGACTCAACTCACAATGATTCTTGATCTACAATGGATAGTCAGGAGATCTGTGAGTTACACTCCTAAAGAAGGAGAAATAATTCATGATCTCACTGATGAGCAATTGGCCGAAATGTTCCGACTGAATCCTGACGAGATCGTGAAGGATGCTCTTACAATAAATGTGGAAAGTGACGATGAGCTAAATGACATAGATGAGATAGAGATTGAAGATGTCATGACCCAACATTATCCAGAGTATGCTAACAACAAAGGAAATGTCATTCCAAATCTGGGAGACACCCTTGTCAGTGATACATTCGACACTCTGGATAAAATGGAACAGGAGTCGGAGAAGAATAAAGAGCAAGCCCAAGCCTCAAACGCCGATGTCAACATAAGAAAGGCTGAATGGGCAGCATGTTTTGAAGAACTCAGAGCACAGTGCAGTGCTTGAAAGTCAAATGTCTACACCAAACTCTATAGAGTGAAGAAGTATCACAATGTGTCAGGAAAAATTATAGCGTGGGCCTATTTTGAAGATCTTAATGTTTATGCTGTTAAAAGAGAGAAGGGGATCGAGTACTTTAGATTCCCACACGATCTGAAGACTCTTCCGGGTTTTGAGCTTAACCAGCTAGCAAAGTTGAAGTTGCTATATGCTAACCCTCATAAGATGTCAGGCTGGTTTGAAGCTACTTTAAAGAGAGAGTACCACACCAGGTGGGTCAACTTCAAACCTGAACAACCAACAAGGTATATCAGAAGATCTGAAGTTGATGCCATTACGAGAAAACCAAAAATAATGCTGAAGTGGACTCCTCCGTGCACGATGTCAAGAATCCCTCTACGGGAAATGCCACAGGACTTCACTCCACACTTCAAGTGGTGGTACTACAATTGGAGAACATATGAGGTGGTCATAGTGTTGAACAAAAATGGGAATATGGAAACTATCAGGGTGTTTGACCCTATGTGGCTCACTAACTTGTCGGTTGATGATGTTTACACCTTATACAAGTGGCCACTGTTCTATGACATGCAAGATATTATACAAGCCCTCCAATTCCAAAACATGATTAGACTCTGGATTGAATTTGAAATACATGCAGGAGTTACAAGAGAGGAGAAGTACAAGAAATATGAGGAGCTTATGTAGAATGTAAGACATTAGATTAAACTAGGTCCAAGGGGGAGTTTGTAGATACATGCGTACCTAGTTTATGAGCTTAGTGTAAAATGTCTTTGTTGTCTTACACATATGTAATAGAATGGGTACTTAATGAAATACAATGTGTGGTTGTGCTTATAATGTTTATTATTTCATTGATTAGTAGGTTAACGCTTATTGAACTAATTATATAGGGTTGTGGTTCATTGAATTAATCTTAGTAATGTAATGATTAAGAAATATATTCAAACTTAGTAATATGAAGTTCTCATGCGAATGGCCCATGCTAATGGACCATACGTATGAACAACTTCATGTGAATGACTCAGTCGTACGACTGAACCAGGAGAATGGATCAGGCGCACGATTGTAACATGAGATTGGCTTAGTCACACGACTGAACACTCAGTCGTGCGAATAGATTAACCGCATGGCTCAATCGCACGACTAAACCTTGCTAATGGTTCAGTCGCACGAATGAGAAACCCTAACCTATAAAACCACTTAATTTCTGGAAAAACGTAACACTTCGAATACATAGGTACCCTAGCCGTCCAGAGACTTCTAAGAACCTGTTCGAAGTTCATAGATCAAACTAGATCGATTACCAATCGTTCTTAACGTTTAGATTCAATCTACAATTGTTTCTACATGCGTTCTCACTGATTGGATCGTCAATCAAATAGGATTCCGAACTATTTGATTCGATATACACGTATATCAGTTAGTATTTCGTCTAGTACACGATCCTAACAGGATCTGCCAGTGAAGGTGAAATCAAAGCTGAGCAAACAATGTCAGATACCGAAGAAGTTGTGATTGTGGTAAATCACTTGGTTGAAAAGGCGTTGATGGCTGACTCGTCTGATTCCTCACAGGGTGTCCGCTACAGCGCTATCACTAATACCTAGATTATTGATATTGGGGCGTCCAGGCACATGACCGGGAACTCGTCTCTCCTTTTCAACGTCAAACAAATTAAAGGGGGACATGTTTCATTTGCTAGGAATAAAGGAAGTTACATCACCGCTCAAGGCCAAGTGGGAAACAAGAAAGTAAAGTTTGACATGTTCAACTACGTTCAACATCTCCAGAACAACTTGCTTTCAGTCTCCCAGATCTGTGATAAAGGATTCAAGGTTGTGTTTGACAACCAGAAGTGCTACATGTTGAAAAAGGACTATGTTATCCAAGAGGATAAAGTCTTAATGTCAGCTTCAAGATATAATGATTTGTGTGGCTTGGATCTATCAAAGGCCTCCACAACTGAGAACACTGTCCAATGCTTCTTGTCAAAGGGAACAGAGAGGGATTCAATCTCATGTCATAGGATAATAGGACACATTAATCCTAGGAAGATGAATCATCTAATACAAAATGATTTAGTTAATGGAGTAACTATCAAGAATTTCCAGCTTCCGGATTTTTGCATAGCATGTAAGAAAGGGAAACAGACCAAGAAGTCTCACAAGGAAAAGAAAGTTAATTCAATTGACCTACCTCTCGAGCTTCTACACATGGATATGTTTGGCCCAGTCAGCACAAAGAGCATTGCTGGAGATCTATACTACTATGTGGTAACTGATGATTACTCATGATTCTCTTGGGTGATGTTTCTAAAATCCAAATCAGAGACATTTGAATCATTCAAACATCTAGTAACTACATTGGAATCACCCTACAAGCTGAAAGTAAGACAAATTTTATTAGACAACACAATAGAGTTCAAGAATCAGTGGATGGAGGCATTCTGTAAAGAGAAAGGAATTATGCATCAATTTACTTCTGCCTACACTCCACAGATGAATGGGGTTGCTGAAAGAAAGAATCGTAGCTTGATAGAGACAACAAGAACGATGTTAGCCGACTCCAAACTGCCTTTTCAATTTTGGAATGAGGCAGTGGCTAATGCATGCTATACTCTCAATAGAGTCTTGGTGGTTAAACGTCACGATAAAACATGTTATGAGCTGCTCTAGCGACGTAAACCAAACTTGTAGTATCTCGAACCATTTGGTGTACCGTGCATGTTGCTGAAGAAAACTCAGACTGGGAAGTTTAGTTAGAAGGTTGAAAAAGGTATCTTTCTCAGATACAGTATACTAGATAAGAGAGTTTATAACAACTCAGCGGGTCAGGTAGAAGTGTGGTGCAATGTTGATGTTCGAAGATATACCACCCTCCTACTAGAAAAGGACATTCATTCTTCTTCGACTATGATGGATTTTTTAAGTAACTCAACTTACCTCCCTCCCTTCTTGATGATGAGTTATCGACTAAAATGATGTATAATGTTCTGAACACTCCTCTACAAGACTCGACAACATCGGTTCCACTAGACGATTCTTCTCGTCCTTTAGGGGGAGATCTTGATGTAAGCGACTCTTCCTCCGATTATGAAGCAGTGGAGACTAAAAATATGGACCCGGAGGAACTAGTTCCTGCTACTGAAAGTACACAAGCATCAGATATTGATGCCTCTAACACTTTTGAACCTCATACTCCAACAACTATCGATACTGAACCTGGAATTCACAATCTGGATCAGGAAGTAGTTGTTACCACCACTCCTGGATCTCGAATCAATGTGTATTATCCCCTGGACAACATCATGGGGGATGTACTATTGTGAGTGCAAACCCGAAATCAGCTATACTCAGCTGATTATGCCTCAGTCATAGAAAAAGGCTATCTTCGACAAAACCATCAAGTTGAACCATATGGACAGTCTCTTCGAGATGTCCATTAAGAAAAGCAGTTTTGACATCCATTTGCTAAATCTCATAATCATAATATGCAGTTATGGCAAATAATATCCTAATTGACTTTAGCATTGCCACAGGCAAGAAATTTTCATCATAATCGACCCTTTGAGTTTGAGTGAAACCCTTTGCTACAGGTCTTGCTTTGTAAGTATCTAAGTTTCCATGTATATCCATTCCATTTGAAGAACAATTAGTGGAGGCTCAGGAAAAATTATTGCTTGTTGAGCGGGGTATCTTGAAGTTAAGGTTGTTAAAGCTAGACTCTGTGGTTCCTCTAATGTTTGTCTCTTAAGACTCTTCCCTTTTTTGGTAGCATCATCCTGAGAGCTTGATGGGTACATGCCTAACAGATCTCTTAATATGTTTCTCAGCTAGTTTGGCCTTGAGACTTTTAATCTCAAGTTGATAAGTGACAAACCTATCCACTAATATCTTAACCTTTGATTCAAGGTTTGAGACTTTAGAAAGTATTGTTTTGTGCCTCAAGTTGAGCCAAAATATGTAACTGAAGCCTTAAACGATGAGGCATGGGTTAGTTTTATGCAAGAAGAACTCCTACAGTTCAAGAAGTTAGGAGTATGGACCCTTGTGGACAGACCAAAAGGTGCTAAGGTGATTGGAACTAAATGGGTCTGGAAGTGTAAGAAAGATGACCAAGGGGTCATAACCAGAAATAAGGCTCGACTTGTGGTTCAAGGGTTTAGACTAGTCGAAGGCATCGACTACAATGAAGTGTTTGCACTTGTGGCTCAGATGGAAGCTATTCGTATCTTTCTCGCCTAAACATCCTACATGATGATTAAAGTTTATCAACTAGATGTAATAAGTGCATTCCATCATGATGAAATCCGTGAGATAGTCTACGTCAGTCAACCGAAGGATTCGAGGATCCTTATCATCGGGATAGAGTTTATACACTAGAAAAGGCTCTCTACGGGCTCCATCAAACCCTTAGAGCCTGGTATGAGAAACTCTTAACTCATCTAGTAAAACATGGTTTTCGCAGAGGGGTTATTGACTATTCGTTATTCATCAAAGAAAAAGATAATGAGTTACCGCTGGTACAGATATATGTGGATGACATAATCCTCGGTTCCAAGAATGAAGAATTATGTAAAGAATTTGAATCTGTAATGAAAGCAGTTTTTGAGATGAGTGCCATGGGCGAGATAAAGTTCTTCCTTGGTTTACAGGTGGATCAGACACCAAAAGGAATCTTCGTGCATTAGTCCAAATATGTAGGTGATATCCTCAGTCGGTTTGACATGGAGAATACTTCAACTGCTGGAACTCCACTTGCCACGAACCATGACGTGGCACCCGACGAAAATGGTGATCTGGTTGATGTTACCATGTACAAAGGAATGATCGGATCCCTAATGTATCTCACAACATCTCGTCCTGATATAATGTATGCCACGTGCCTTTGCTCAAGATAACAAGCAAAACCAAAAGTAAACTATCTCGTCGGGGTTAAACAGATTTTTTGTTATCTGAAGGGTACTCCAACACTCGGGTTGTGGTATCCTCATGATGATTTCTTTGAGCTTATAGTGTATAGTGACTCAAACTATGGTGATTGCAAGATGAATTACAAGTCAACATCTGCGGGATGTTAGTTCTTTGGTAGACGGTTAGTCACCTGGCAATGTAAGAAGCAGATATCAGTTGCTCTGTCAACATGTGAAGCTGAATATGTTGCTGCTGCAAGTTGCTGTTCACAAATCATTTGGATTCAACAGCAAATGCGCGACTACGGTTTGAAATTTTCTAAAACCCCTATTTTTGTTGATAATTCTGCTGATGTTGTTGTCACCAAAAATCTGGTCCAACAACCAAAAACAAAACACATCGGTATTAAATATCACTTTATACGTGACTATTTTGAAAAGAAATTAATCGATGTTGTTAAAATTAATACGGATTTTCAATGCGCCGACCTTTACACAAAAGCATTTGATAAACCGAGGTTTTTATATCGTTTAGAGGTTAATGGCGTGAAAAAGAAAAGTGAAGTGATTCTAGAAGACAAAAGGACTTAGTCTGACATGTTTTTTTAGTTTCTTTTTATTTTCTTATACTTTATTTTATTTTCCTGTCTATTAAAATCCAAAGCACATTTTCGGTTTTAGAATTTTAGGGGGAGAATAGTTATTTTAGTATTTTTTGGTAATAATTTAGTTTAGTATTTAATTGGTTGCAGTATTTAATTACTTAAAAAACAGTGAGGGGGAGGGCAGCTTAGCTAAAAGAAATGAAATCAATTCTGTGATTCTGATTGAAAATTTATGGAAAATAATAGTACACAGAGAATAAATTCTTTGGTACTTCAAAAGAATTTAAATGATTAAGATTCAAAATTCAAAGTATAAGTCTGAGATGTCTAAGCAAAATAAAAGGAAATATGATAGTAAAACACAATAGATGAGTAGACCTCATTGGTGATATAATTCAAACTAAGTTGTTCAACTAGCTGTGGGTTCCCATCTTATGCCTGGTTAACACAATCAACGCATTTCCAATAAGGGGTGACGAGCAAAATAAACACCACAAATGTGTTGGTGCGTTATGTGCAAAAAGAAAAATAAATGCTCTAACAAAAAGATAGGTTGTGTGCCTCTCTATTGTGCGGTGGCACTGACCTGAGGATAAGCAAAACCTAAATATTCTAGAATTCATTGTTGTTTGTGGCTCTCTGTTGAGCGATAGCACTGACCTGAGGCTTGGCATCTCTTTGAAAGCTCTTAGAATAGTTTCTTCTTGTCAATACCAGTAGACCGCTAAAAAAATCTCCTGAGAAATGTTGATTACCATATAAGTGTGGGATCCACAAATGCGTGTTGAAATAAATAAACCTATCTCATCACCAATGCGAGTCAAAAATCGCTGTATTGATTTAAGAGGAAAAATATACTGACAATCATCGTGGCTGCAACTCTTGACAATCAAAATCATTGTGTGCATCTTATAGCTCTAGTATGATTTCCTAAAAGTGCTATTGACTCTCGGACAAAACAAGAGTCTTGCATCAAAATGTTTTATTAAAATGTCTCAAATGATTCTGATATACTTGTATGATTCCATAATGAATCGTTCTAGAAGTGATAAAATTAACTTGAAGCTGTGTTATCTTGGAAGAAAAATATGTTAGATGTTTTTCTATTAGATTTCAATCCATCTCAAATCAAAAACACAAAAATATGTCATGTTTTATTTTAATTTCAAGTTGTTTTTTCTGGTTTTCTAGTCTTTTGTTACGTAAAAGTCAGACTATACAAATAGATGAAATCTATGAATCATTCACCAAAAGTGGTCACGTCTGAGGTGATGAAATAGTTTAAATTAAAAGTATCAAGTCTGAGGTGATCAAATGGTTTTATATGAATAAGGTCATGTCTGAGATGATCGGTGTTTATAATGTTAGATATCACAAGGTAAAAGTTTAAATGTTTGTAAGTATGAGCCAATCGCATAATTGGACAATAAGTATAAGCCCGTCACATGATTGGACCATAAGTATAAGCCAATCGCATCATTAAACCATAAGTATGAGCCAGTCATACGATTGGACCATGAGTATGGGGCAAGCTTGCGATTGGATCACCAGAATGAACCAATCGTACGACTAGATAATGAAGTCTAAGCCAGTCACACAATTGAACCCAAGTCGCACGAATGAAGCAGGCGTATGGGTCCAGTCACACAACTGAACATTAAGACATTATAAATAGAGGGGTGAGTCGGTCGCATTTCTTACCACCCTTTAAAGCATTCAAAAACCTCTCATACGTATACTCTGCCCAAATTTCCTTTACCCTGATTACTCACTTATTCTGATCCTAACTGATTTCTCATTCATCTACAAGTATTGTGAGACTGAAATCGACCATAATGACCGGTGTAATCAAACCATAAATGACCTAATCGGTTGAAATCAAGAAATAAGAATAACTCTTCAAAAAGACCACTTAAATGGACATAATCATTGATATAAAGGACATTAAGTGATATTTAGAGTCCCTGCGAATCTAAGAGTCTAAACACAAAGTATAACATAAAGTTCTGACCAAGATTCAAGGTTGGAGTGTCGAATAGAGCAATATGTGAATGGACACTCTGAATGAACCTCAGTCGCACGATTGAGCCAGGCGCACGATTCAATCACACGAATGAATCATTTGGTGACTCAGTCGCATGACTGACTCAACCGCATGGCTTAACATACAACTAAGTTCAATCGCACGACTGAACTCAGCCGCAGGCTCAATCGCACGACTGAACTCAGTCGTATGATCCAATCGCACGATTCAACCAACTTGATCAAAAACAGTTTAAGTATCAACTGTCATCTCCTATACATAACTCTAATGTATATGTTTCTTGTGTTACAACAACATGGCTGATAGATGGATGATGAGCCCCAAGCACAATATATGTGCTCACTTAGATGCTACTACTCGGAATACTTCCGAGTTTGCGGGGATGATTTCTTTCCGAGGAGATCGAGGATCTTCAAGATCATATCTACACCCTGCACGCCATACAAATCACTACAGTAGACCTTCTGGGAAGGTGCTACTGTTGATAGGTCCATAGAGCCCCACAGTATCCGAAGCTTGATCTTCGGACAGGAGATCAGTGTTACTACAACATATCTTTGGCGAGTCTTGGATCTGCGTGAGGATGGTGACCACCCGACAAAGCTACATCCTCTGACCGTTAGGGGATGCTTTCTGAGGATGAAGTACACTCGGGACATCAATGCAGGTGTGCTCAACAAGAGCAACCTGTGCCCCCGGTTTAAGTACTTGGCTCACGTCATCCTCAATTGTATTGCGTCAAGGAGAGGAGGATTCGATGAGATGTCAGATCAAATCCGGAACACATATGTTGCTCTGGTGCTAAACCACCCGTTCAGTTTCTCCCACATGTTGTTCACGTGTATGATCGAGAACATAGATGCAAAGGGGAAGGAAGGCTTTTGCATCTACCCAAGGTTTACAGATGATCATTGATCAGAAGCTTCCTTCGCTGCCGAAAGAGAGGGATGATGAGGTTGTTCAAGAGGTTATGGATGATACTATATTAGGTCGGATTAAGGTCTATCAGGGGAAGCAGGTGAAGCCCCCGGTGAGGAGACTGTTTGGTCATTTGGCCAATGAGGAGTATGTGGGGCCATCTCGCAAGAAGTAGCGTCGCGATGAAAATGACTCTGATATTGAGCCTATCGTGGCACCCACTAAAGAAGAAGACGATGACGATGACGATGATGATCAGGGTCAAGGTTGTGAGGCACCTAGTGGAACAAAAAAGGCTACCTTCCACCAAGACTTCTTGATAAATTAAGATGAGCAGTCAGATGATGTGCCACTAGTGAGGACTGTTGGGAGCTGGGTTGTGGCCACAGACAAAGGGATAGAGGCAATTCGCGGACGCCAGGCTGAGTCGAGGGGTGCTGCTACAGATGTCACTGATCCTACTTACACCCCTGACCAACCTATCGGACCAGGGGGAGCTTCTATTTCTAAGGGCTCCAGGAAGAAGAGAATGGCTCACCCTTATGGCAAAAAGGGTAAAAGGCCAAGGTTTACTATGATCACATCTTCTGCCACCAGCATCACTGCCATACCCACTACTACAACCACCACTCCAGCCACCACTCTAGCCACCACCACTACCACATCTCCTACCACCACCACCACAACTACTACTACCACCACCACTCCTCCCACTACTACTATCACTCCTCCCACCACCACTACCATAGCCACTCCACCACATCCCACTCCCATTCCACCTCCCATATTCACCACATCTACCACCACAACCACCACTTACCAAGCTGGTCCCTCCACCAAATCCACATTCACACCTGGACCTACTCTACCCATGGTCGAGTTAGAGGAGCAACTTACTAACCTCAACCGAATTGTGCTAAGGCTGATTGCCACCGATGAGCTGAGAGTTACTCATCTAAACCAGCTGATGGAGGTGAATGCAGCTTAGTCAAAGCAGATTATACAGATGAGTGAGAAGAACACTCAGTACAAGAGAGCGTTAGGCCGAGCCCACAACACGCTTAAAGGTCAAAATGAGCTGGTGTTGGTGTCGGTAAAGAGGATAAGGGATCTCGAGAAGAAGAATAAGAAGATATTGCTAAAGCTTAAGGGATCAAAAAGTGAGCCGTTAAAGATCAAGGATGGTGATGATGGTGATGATGATGATGATGATGATGATGATGATAATGAGAACGAAGATGAATCTGAAAAAGAAAAAGATGATGATGAAGGATGATCAAGCGGTAAAGTAAAGAGGATGAAGAAATGACAGATCAAGACAAAAGTAATGATTAGATGTCTTTGTATTTAAAAACTTTTGTACTTGAATTATATATTCCATTAATGTAATTAATGATTATCTATGTTTGTTTATGTTTTCATGTTTTGTTTAATGACTTATGTGTGATGTGTTAAATGTTTAATCAAACAGATGAAACTCAACAAAAGATGAGTATGATGTTGAACCCCTTCACCAAGTCAAGACTCAACTTACCATGATTCTTGACTTGTAAGGGATTGTTAGAAGACCTTTGAGCTACACTTCAGAGGAAGGAGAGATTATTCATGATCTAAGAGACGAGCAGCTCACTGAAATGTTCAGACTGAATCCTGACGAGCTTGTCAAAGATGCTCCAGAAGTTGATGTTGTGAGTGATGATGAGCTGAAAGATGTGGATGAGATAGAGATAGAGGATGTCACTACTGAGCATTATCCAGAGTACATTGACCACGAAGGTAATGTTATCCCCAACTTGGGTGATACTTTTGGCAGTGCTACTTTCAAGAAGCTCGAGGAGATGGAAAAGAAGAAAGAAAAAGATGAAAGCCAAGCCAAAGCATCGGACGCTAATGTTGACTTAAAGAAAGCTAAATGGGCCGCTTGTTTTGCTGAGATGAAAGCCCAACGCGCGCTGCCAAAGCAGAATACCTACACCAAGCTCTACAGAGTCAAAAGACATCAGAAAAGTGTTAGGAAATATTATAGCATGGGCATATTTTTAAGACGTAGAAGTCTATGCAGTTAACAGAGAGAAGGGGATCGAGTACTTCAAATATCCTCATGATCTGAAGACTCTTCCTGGTTTGAGCTCAACCGCCTGGCATGCTTAGATCTTCTATGTGCCAATCCAAGGAAGATGTCAAGATGGTTTGAGGCTGGATTAAAGAAGGAATACCACACTAGGTGGGTAAACTTCAGACCTCAACAACCTAAGAGGTTCATCCGTAAGTCTGAAGTGGACCCTATATCTGGAAGACCTAAAGTGGTGCTGAAGTGGAGTTCCCCGCGCATAATGTCAAAGATTTCCTTATAGGAAATGCCTCAGGACTTCACTCCACACTTCAAATGGTGGTATTACGATTGGCGGACGGGTGAAGCGGTCATAGTTTTGAACAAAAAAGGAAATATTGATACTATCAGGGTAATGTGGCTTACTAACTTGTCTGCTGAAGATGTCTATACATTATACAAGTGGCCACTATTCTATGACATCCAGGATATTATACAAGCTCTCTAGTTCCAACACATGATAAGACTCTGCTTTGCATTCGAAATACATGCATGAGTTACAAAAGAGGAGAAGTACAAGAAATTCCAAGAACATATGAAGAGTGTTAGACGATAGAGTAAACTAGGACCAAGGGGAGTTTGTAGATAAATGTTATTCCTAGTTTATAAGCTTCAATGTAAAAGTCTTTCATGTCTTACACATATGTAATGAAATGGTTCAATGAAATATAATATGTGGTTGATGTTTATTAATGTTTAATTATTTCATATTATTATTGTGTTAAGTATAATTCATATGTATGAACTTATTAGAGCATTCACAACCCATTCTCTGTCTTTATCTATATAATTACACTAAAAATCACTACTTTTTCTCTCTCATTTTTAACTTTATCATTACTTTTTCTCTCTTATTCACTCACAACCACTTAAAACATATTAAAACAATTATATGGTTTTAAACAGTGATTCCTCAAAATATAGATTGAACAGTAAGTTTATCATATCCTTCGTTCACAACCACTTATAACCATACCATATAATATAGGAAATACACTCACATAAATATTGGGAATTGGTTGTGAATGCTCTTATATAGGTTTCAAGTTATTGTACATAGTTCTTAGTCAATAATGATTGAGAAATGTGTTCAGTCTAGTCGGATGAGTATTCATGCTAATGGACCATACTTATCGACCATACGCATGAATACATCATGCTTACGGACTAGTCGAACGACTGAACCTGGAGACTGGATTAGTCGTATGATTGATACATAAGATTGACTCAGTCGCACGACTAAACCTTCACTCATGCGTATGACTCATTCGCATGATTCAGTCGCACGACTGAACCATGCTAATGGTTCAGTTGTATGAATGAAAACTACAAACTTATAAATACCACTTAATTCGTGGAATAAGATAACACTTAAGAAACCTAGAGAAAGATTACGAATATTCACAAACCCTAGCCATCCAGAATGTCTAAGATAGCCAATCCAACTTCAAACTTCGTTCTTGATCGATTCCTACTCGTTCTTAAAGTTTAGTTCATTCTTATATCGATCGAGTTTACGTTCTCACTGATTGGATCGCCAATCAAATAAGATTACACACTATTTGATCTATTCTCACGCAGAATCTGTTAGTGTTCCGTACGTAAACGGTCCTGACAAATAATAATAATAATAATAATAATAATAATAACAATAATAACAATAATAATAATAATAATCTATAAAAGTTAAATAAATAATAAGTTAAAAAATATTTAAAACTTAAAGTTTTATTAAGTTTAGGGGACTTTATGTCAGGTTGGAAACTTTAAATAAAAGTTTATAACATAAAATAATAAGAACTAAAACTACAAGGACCATTATGTAAATTCTCCTTAAACCCAAACTGAAAGCCCCCATCGCCTACTTTTTCGGCCGTCGGCCGCAATGCTCGGCCCGAAGCCACCGAGGCCAAAAGTCGGCTATATGCCCGCAAATCCAAACCCCAACGATGCCAATCACTTTGGTAAAGCGTTTCAAACTTGAGTACATACCTTAATTGCATTTAAACGAAGGTTATGAACCCAAATAGCTCGAATAATCGGTTACCTTTATCATTGAACCAATCAACCATTAAAACTCAATAATAATCTAATTAAATGGCACCTAATCGATGGTTTATTCAATTCTAAATTGTTATCCAACATAATTCCATCATAATCACTCCTGAATATCCCAAACAAATCTCTCGTTCATCGCAACCTACTACTCTAGTGTTCATTATCATTTTATTAATTTTAACCAAAATTAGTAGAGGGCTTTTGATCATTGTGATCCTTGGAAGCTTCATGAGCAACGGATTTGGTTATTATCAACGTTTGCAACAAGAACCATACGCAACCTAGTCTTAACTGTTCTTCGACTTGATCATCATTGATTCAACTCCCAACCGGATAATTAAACCCACCTACATGCTCGATTTCACATGGGAAACAAAAGCCCCAACTTTAATTCGGTTAATAGCATCGATATGGTGATCAATTTGGATCAGATTGAATCTAGGGTTTATAAGGTTTGGGGGCTCTTTGTCAATTAATGTTTTTAAGGTATGGAACCCGGCTCTTAACTGGCATAGGTTCCCTAGCATACCGGTTCGAACCCGAGCACCCTCAGTCATTTTTTATGCCTTTTCTTTAAGTATTAAAATTACAGATAATTCTTAAATAATATAAAATTTGATTTTGATAACTAAGATCTTTTTAATAGTTTCCAGCTCATTTTTTGAAATTTTATAAAATTAAAAACTTAAAATTTTCCTAATAAAAATAATATAACAAAGATTATTTTTGAACTTAATTCTTATAATCTTGAAAAAATGGACTTTAAGTTAAAATATTTATTTAGTAATAGCTAAATTAATAATTTGTCATTGGTCAAGATGTTACTTAAAAGAAATTAATTATTTAAATCCCAAATTCTTATTTGTTGGAAATTATTTAATTGCCTTAATAATATGATATCAATTTTAAATGATTATCTAATCAAGCATTTTTTTATTATTGAATTATAAATATAATTGGGTAAATCATTTTACTTGAGCCAACTATCAAAAAACCCTAATTCTTATAACTTATCAAAGGGTTTCGTCAAATTATTCTATGAACTTAATCATTGATAATTTGATATTGGAACTTATACGTTTAGGTGTTCTGTAAGAGAAATCGTTGGAGCAAAAACTTAATTCCTTATTATGAATCTTAAGGTCATCTTCTATATCATGTAAGTTTTCATGCCTCTCTTTTACCTTATTTCACACATATTGGGGTGAAACATGTTAATGTTATATACACTTGTAAGCATCTTGATACTTGTAAATGCACTAGCAATTCATATTTAAACTTGTCATGGTTATTTGTAATATAGTGAGACGTATATGATAGACACTTTGTGTTGACAATCATTAACTATTACTAGCCTAACGATGTCATAGATCCATGGGCTTGACAAGTCTATTTGGTGCTTAAGCCGAGGTTATTTCCGGTTTGTGATGATGTATGCTTGTTTACCATGGGAACCAAGTACACTTAGCTAATCGTTATAACTTATTATGGCCATCTTTGTCAAGGTGTGATTGTATCATTATGTTATCTATAACTTTGCATTATTCGTAACCGATGACATGAATTGCTACTTTTAAACTTTTATATGTATGTATGTATAATCCATGGAAACTCACCAACATTCGATTGTTAACTTTATTTTTAACATGTTTCACGAAATGCCCAAGGTTGATGTTTGATATTAACTATGGGCACATCTAGGGTTAGACCTACGAAATAAAAAAACATGTCTTTGAATCTTGAAATTGTTAAACTTATGTTATGTTTTGTTTTGTTTGAGACTTATTGGTTCTATTTCACTTTAAAACTTATGGTTAATGATATTTACTTCTATTGGTAGTGTTATGTGGCTTTAAACAATCTTAACCTTCATGTCTCAACGTTTATGTCGTTAAGGTTGGGTGTGACAAACTACATGGGCGTGGGAAATCGCCATGTAATATATCAAAGATTTGTAGCGAAGTGTCAGAGAGACCATACTTATGTCCACTCATTCATAGTAGGTACATTCGAAGGTTAAATGGCTTCGAAAGAACAAGTTCTTCCGAAGGTTAAATGGCTTCGGAAGAACAAGTTCTTTCGAAGCCACTTATACTTCGGAAGTAGCTACTTCTTCTGAGGCTTCCTTTGGACTTCATATTTCGGAAGTTGTAGTCTTCAGTTCTTCTAAGTGTTGAACTTCGGAAGATCAGAGACATTGTCTTCATAAGCTGAAGTTTGTCTTCGGAAGTTCTTTCAGACATGACTTCAAAAGTTCAGCATTTGTCTTCGGAAGTGTTGATATTGTCTTCGAAAGTTCTTTATTACTTGTAACCAAAATTGTCTAAGTGTTGGTTTTGGTTGCACCAGCCTTACTTGATTCAACAAAAGGGCATGATGTGCTTCATCACATCGATGGTTCGCTACCATCTAATGCTTTTTCGTCTTGGGAGAATATTGACGCGGTGATTTTGCAAGGGATCTACGAGACACTCGCTAATGATTTGTTCGTCAAGTTTTCACCACCCGACGTTTTTGTGCTGGAGATCTTTATTGATCAAGGGCTTTTCCTCATATACATCATTGTGTTCATCGTGGCTTTTATTAAAAATCATTTTGCTTTGATCAAACAGGTCACCTCACTTTACTAATTTGGATACAAAATCCTTAAGTAGATCTTTAACCAAATTAATTTGGTGCCAACTGTAGGGCAAATGGTGTGTTGATCTATCAAATCTTCTGCCATAAATTGATTTTTACTCGTTTTATTTTTTTCAAAATATATCGACTCAACCTAAGTTTTCGTTTGTTTTTACCCCCTCAACTAGCTCTTCAATGATGACTAACCTTTCTCCTCCTCCTACGGAAAATCAAGAGAACAAGGTTGATTCATCCAAAAGAGCGGGGTTGCCTGTCTTTACCAAGGCTCCATGCACAGATATGGTAATATCTAACAATGTTCTTTATACTTTGATTAGACAGATTAAGAAGTAGATGGACCAACATGAATCTATTCATAGAGATTGAGTAGCTCAAATAATCAAGGAGAGCAGTAGAGGAACTCACTCCATTGATCCTAATGAATATTAGCTTTAGCCCTAGAAAGCCTTCAAGTGTTAAGTATCAAGGATCCTCGTCGCATACCTCGCAAGGCCCGTAATCATGCAAGGACCCCTCACTCCTCTTTCGTCCAGGCCCATATTCTCTCAGCAAGTTGGACATTCTGGATTGAATTCGTATGGGAGCGTGGGGGCGTATCCTCAAGGATTAATAATGCAAAATTCTCAAGGATCTTCCATGCTTCAGGAGACTATGATGCATCCTTCTCAACTACACCCGGTATCCTCCAATCATGGATCGGCGAGTCAATTCCGAATGAGCTCTTCCGAAGTACAGCATGGTGATTTCATCCCAATGCAAACTGATACTACCAAAGAACCAACCACATGCTTTGGGTATCCTAGTCATCAAGGTCATGGATCCTCAAGGATGCAACATCCTCAAATCCGTAAACAATTTAAATGTGGTACCCTTTATTGCTAATCCTCCAGTTTTGTAGGGGACATGTATAAATGCAGAATAGAGAAGGAAATACAAAAATGGAAGGATATGATTTGCAACGTACATGGGGTCATAAGACCGATAGCTAAAGTTCCGGTTGAGGACTACAATAAATCAAGGTTTTGTGTTGCCTATATGTGATGTAGAGATCCCACGGAAGTTTCAGACGCCACGTATGAAGTTATATGATGGAACTACAGATCCAAAGGAACATGTGGCTCAATATCAGGAAAGATGGAAATCAACCCATTCCCCGCAAGTATTAAAGAGGCTTGTCTCTACAAAGGTTTTGGTTCAAACTTCTTAGTACCAACCTTAAAATGGTTATTTAATGTTCCTGATAACTCTATAAACTCTTTCGCTCATTTAATTAACATATTCAATGACCAATTTTTGTGTAATAGACCCTTTGAGAAATTGATAGACAACTTATACTGAGTAACTCGATATTCTAATGAATCTTTGAAAGATTATATAAATGATTTGGTCAGGAAGCTATGGATATCCCAAATCTCGATATGTCGGCAATGGTGGAAGCACTCAAAAGGGGTCTTACGAAGGGTTGGCCATTCTACGATGATCTCGTCATGAATCCATGCAAGAATGATTGGGTGGTGAGAATGATATTCTCTGTTGATGTGAATCAACAAGGATCAAATATGATGATTGAGTCAGTTGTAAGCCCCGTTCCCGGGACACACACAACTGGTCAATCATTACACATAAAACATAAAATATATATTTATATTTACTAAAATATCACAATGGAATACTTAATAAACCATTTCATATATAAATAATTGCTTTTGCAAAATAATACAATATTGTTAACAATTATAAAATATTATTTGTTCGTATTACAATGCAAAAACATCATCGTTAAACAAAATGGATGCCATTATAAAATGCAAAGTCGCTGCCCCATGCCATCCTCAGCAACATTCACTTGCCAACTGGAAACACACAAAAGTCAGCGTTGCTGAGTGAGTTCTAATTTTATAAAATAAAATACTTTTACTTCCGTTCAAAACCATTCCTTTACTTTCATATGTGATTATACATCATACGTACAAATATATAATCTTATAATTATCTTTCATCATTGTTCATTATTATACATTCATCATCATTATACGTCATCATAAACATTCATTATTCATTGTCTTCCTTACTTATATTTTATACATTCATCATTATCTTCCTTACTTACATTCCAGACCAATGCCATGTGCTATACCCCGAACATTGTGCAAGAAGCTGGTTACTGGTCCTTGGGTCTATTATAGACCCCAAACATTGTCCATGAAGCTGACTCCAATACCTAGGGCAAGCGACAAGGGTCCCATACGTATGGTCAATCACAAAGATTAGACCCTAGTGTGCATACTTCTCGGTAGCTAACCTGCACACCATTGAGCTAACACCCTTCATTGGGTGTGAACCTCCTTATAGTGCTTGCCAGACCTTTCTTACTTTCATTCATTAATGCATGCATGCATGCATTCATTCTTTACGTTCCACTTTCCATATAATCACCTTACATCACCCCGGGAATATCCTAAGTCAAACCCTAAAGCTTCCTTTTTCCCCAAAATTTTAGAAAATATTCTAAGTCCTTAGGTGCATGAGCACTATGCAGGTGCATGACCTTTCAGGCGCATGGAAAACTTTTTAGAGAATGGGTACTATTTGGGTGCATGACACAAAATTTAGGCTTTTGGGATAATTTTTGCGCACATGGGGACTATGCAAGTGCATGAGCCTGATTAGGCACTTGGGTAGTTTAGGCACATTGGCACACTTAGTCAAATTCAGTCTAATACTGGGCGCATGGGAACTATTTGGGCGCATGGGTTTTTGGGCGTCTAAGGAAACACTCAGGCAATTCAACCGTTGGGCGCTTGGACCACTTTCAAGCACATGGGAAACCAACCAAGTCTAAACGATATTATTCAGTCCCCAAAATCATCATTCACATGTTCTAAGCTTACTACTAACATGCTAAACAACAAAACATATATAAAACATGATCATAACATCATAATACACCTAAATCATACCCCACCCACATACACACACACATGATCATACGGGTATAATTACCCATTTAAATAAAACGCTCACACATGCATTTCCAGACTCAAATCAGTTAAAAACATGTAAAAAGGGGTTCTATAACTCACCTTATGCAACTTCGAGCATGACTTCCTTCAAACTCGTATGCAAATGTGTCCAACACCTAAAACCCACCAAAACACACACTACCGAGCACAAAACACAAACATAAGCACATAGTCGAGGCTTAGACTAGCCAAGAACACATCAAAACATGAATTATTACCTAGAATTGAGCCTTCTTCTTATTCTTTCTTCATGTCCCGAACTCCTGCTCTTTCTCTCTCAAGAACCCGAATGCAAAAAGTGATATGAAGGGTAATATGGACGGCCATGCCCACTTTTGTACAAAATAATATAAAATTTTGTATCTTTTACACATTTAACAACTCAACTTTGGTAAAATTGCATTTCCTCCATTTCTACACTTTTATTCTTCTTTCTACATCTTTTATAATTTCTGGGTGTTACAAGTCCACCCCCTTATATAGGTTCCATCCCCGAAACCTGTTATTCCTCCAGTAGTTGTGGGTAATGTCGTCTCATCTCCTCCTCAGTCTCCCACGTAGACTCGGATCCCTTTTGGTGTTTCCACTATACATGCACCAAATAATCCTCACTAGTTTCTCCACATAATTGAGCTGCTTATCGTCCTTAATGACCTCTAGTGGTACGACCATATCTTCATCTACTAGACACTCCAGTAGATGAGATACATGGAATGTCGGATGAATTCCACTTAACTCATCAGGTAATTCTAACCTATAGGCCACCTCTCCTACATGAGCAAAGATTAGGAAAGACCCTATGTACCGTGGTCTTAACTTGCCCCGCTTTATGAACCAAATGATACCCTTCCAAGGTAAGACCTTTAACATAACTTTGTCACCCACCTTGAACTCAATCGATCTATGCCTTTTATTGGCATATGACTTTTGCCTATCTTTGGCTGCCTTCAAAAAGGCCTTGATCTTTTCTAGCTTCTCAGTCGTAGCCTCAATCACTTCAATGCTTCATAATTCCTTCTGACCAATATCACCCCAACAAACGAGTGTTCTACATCTCCTACCGTATAGAATCTCATAAGGGGCATGCCAATGCTGGCATGATCACTGTTATTGTAGGAGGAGAATTCAGCTAAGGGTAAATGGTCACCCCAACTTCCTCCAAAATCAATGACGCATGCTCAAAGCATATCTTGTAGCATCTAGATGGTCCTCTCCGACTGACCATCCGTTTGTGGATGATAAATCATGCTAATGTGTAACATTGTCCCCATCACATCATGAAATCTCTTCCAAAACTTGGATGTAAACAGGTGTCATGATTAGACACGAAAGACACCGACACACCATGACGACTTACGATCTCTTTGATGAGTAGATCCACTATTCTCTTAGATGAAGACGTCTCATGGATCGGTAGAAACTGGGCACTCATATTCAAACGGTCAACGATCACCCATATGGCATCATACTCTCTCGTAGTGCGCGGTAACTACAAAATAAAGTCCGTGATGATATGCTCCCACTTCCACTCGGGTATATCCAAGGGTTGGATCTTCCCATATGGCTTCTGATGATTTGCCTTCACTTGCAAGCAAGTAAGGCACTTAATCACATACTCCGCTACGTCACGTTTCATACTCGACCATCAATGACCTTTCTTCATATCTTGATACATCTTTGTGGCATTAGGATGGATAGAGTATCGAGTCTTATGGGCTTCATCCAAAATCTTTCCACATAAATCCTCATAACAAGGAATCCACACCCTTCTGAATCAGGTTCTAACACCGAGAGTGTTTTCACCCATCTTCGCAGTTAAACCTCTCATCCTTTCGTAGTTAAGACAATCTTCTTTCACCACTTTGTCATGAAACTCCTTGACCTGTTTCATCACATCAGTGGTCATAACTAACTGATAAGCTTTAACCCGAATTGGTTCAAGCCTCTCTTTTCGGCTAAGGGCATCCGCAAACACATTGGCCTTACGCAAATGGTAATGGATCTCGCAATTATAATCCTTTATAAGCTCTAACCATCTCCTTTGTCTCATGTTCAAATCCTTCTGCTTGAAGAAGTAATTCAAGATCTTATGGTTAGTGAAGATAGTGCACTTCGTCCCGTACAGGTAGTGCCTTCAAAACAACTACTAGTTCTAGGTCTTTAGTAGGGTAATTAACCTCATGAACCTACAACTGTCAGGACGTGTACGCTATAACCTTCCCTCCATGCATCAATACGCAACCCAACCCTAAGTATGAAGCATATGAATAAACCACCAACTCCTTGCTTCCTTCGGGTAATGATAAGACAAGAGCTTGAGTTATTCTTGTCGTAAACTCTTTGAAAAGCCTTATCTTGTTCTTGACCCCATACAAACTTTACATCTTTACGGGTCAACTTAGTCAACGGGGACGCTATCTTAGAGAAGTCTTGAATGAATCTCCTATAATATCTCACAACCCCAAGAAACTATGGATCTTAGATGGCGTCTTCGGAGACTTCCATTGCATCACTGCCTCCACCTTTGACAGGTCTACCATAATCCCTTTGGGATTCACTACATGACCCAAGAACTGAACTTCACGCAACCAGAACACGCACTTGGAGTACTTAGCATATAACTTCTCCTTTCTCATTGTCTCTAACACTTCTTAAATATGACCAACATGCTCCTCCTCACTCTTTGAGTTAATCAAGATGTCATCGATGAACACAATCACTGATTTATCCAACATCGGCCGACACACTCGGTTCATCAAATCCATAATAAAAGCTAGCCCGTCTGTTAGACCAAAAGACATAACGAGGCACTCATGGTGCCCATAACGCGTACAAAAAGCTGTTTTAGGAATATCGTGTTCCTTCACCTTCAACTAATGGTAACTAGATCAAATGTTTATTCTTGAGAACCAACTAGCACCTTGGAGTTGATCAAACAAATCATCAATCCTCAGTAACGGGTACCGATTCTTCACCATCAGCTTATTCGTATCGTAGTTGTTGATGAACATTCTCATACTACCGTCTTTCTTCTTCACGAATAAGACTGGAGCACCATAAGGAGAGATACTTGGTATAACGAATCCTTTATCAAGCAACTCTTGCAGTTGATCCATCAATTCCTTCATCTCTGTTGGAGCCAATCGACGATATGTTTACTTAGATACGGGTTGGGCACCGAGTATCAAGTCGATCTAAAACTCGAGCTCATAGTCCGGTGGCACACCTATTAAATCTTCTGGAAAAATGTCTAGAAACTAAGGCACAACCGGTACATTAGATAATTGTGGCTTTGGCTTATGAATATCCTTCACATAGGCCAGGTAGCCACTACATCCACACCACATACACTTTCCCACCACTAACATCGACATCACATTCGGAATCATTGTAACTCGATCACCATAGATTGTCACCAAACTCCCGTTAGGTGCTGTCAGTTGAATCATCTTCTTGCGACATACAATATTAGCTTCGTAAGCTGCTAACTAGTCCATTCCTAGACTTACATCAAACTCACCTAAGGTCATCACTAATAGTCTAGTAGGAAACTTATGACCTTCTAGTTTTACATCACAACCTTCTATCATATCAACATTTTTGTAGACTTTGTTGATACATATGTACCTAGATCTTGATGTTAATGTAATAGGTCTTGAATGTCTTACACTGATGTAATATTGGGTACTTAATGAAATGAGATTGTTTGGTTGTGTTTATCATGTTTAATATTTCATTAATGAGTTGTTTAATGCGTATTGACTTGATTATATAGTTTTGTGGTTGGTTGAATTAATATATAGAATGTTATAACAATTAATACTTTAAAACTTAATAACATGGAGTTATCATGCGAATGGCCCATGCTAATGGACCAAACGCTTGAACAACTTCATGCGAATGACTAAATCGCACGACTAAACCAGGAGACTGGATCAGTCGTATGATTGTCACATAAGAATGGCTCAGTTGCACGACTGAACACCCAGTCGTACGAATGGACCAACCGTATGACTCAATCGCACGACTGAACCATGCTAATGGTTCAGTCGCCCGAATGAGCAACCCTAACCTATATATACCACCTAATTCATGGAAAAACGTAAGTATTGAATACACTTCGACTCCAGACGTACCCTAGCCGTCCAGAAGCCTCTAAGTTCATACTTCAAGTTCATATAACGCAGTAGATCGATTCCTAATCAATTCTTAACGATAGATTCAATACATTATTGTTTCTACGTGTGTTCTCACTGATTGGATCGCCAATCAAATAGGATTCCGCACTATTTGGTTTGGTTTATACGTTAATCAGTAGGTATTTTGTTCAAATACCAGATCCTAACAAGTGGTATCAGAGCTTTGGCTCTTGATTACGTGTTGATTCAATCGTTTTTGATACAAAAGTTGTGTTTTTCACTAAAAATGCAATCTTTTTGTGTCAAACGGAGTTTAGACGTTTCCCGACCATAAAGTTTTGTTTTTCCGGCATACGGCGATTAGGGTTTGTGAAAATTCGAGTTTTTACGGCCAAAACATGTTTAACCTACAAACTATCAAACTTCAGCAGGTTCAGTCGCACGATTGGCTCAATCGCACGACTGAGTTCATTCGCATTCTCCAACAGCATGATTGGACTCATTCGTACACTCACTCGTACGATTGAGAACCCTATTCGGACTGTTCAACTGCATTAGTTCATTCGGCCGACTGAATCATCCGCATTTGTTCAGTCGCACGATTGAACCATTCGCCTAGTTCAATCGCACGAATAAGCCCAATCACATACCTTCATTCGCACACATTAGCAGTTTGTTAAATAGTAAAGTTAAGTGAAATGGAGGACCAGTTTTCAGCATATACAGTAAGTCGAGATACTCGTATTCAGAATCTACTACTGTTGGAGAACGAAGTGGGAATTCATAATAAACCCCCGAAGCTTATCACGTTAGACGACTACCCACAATGGAAGCAACGTTTCGAAATCTACTTATATGGAGTAGATACAAATTTGTGGGAGGCAATAGAGTCGGGGTACAGCATGCCAGTAGGAGCTGACGGAGTCAAACTTACATTAAGTGGCATGTCTGATACACAAAAGGTAAAACACAACGCTGAGAAGAAAGTCTACACTTTGCTCACTCAGTCTATTCCTAAGGATATCTTCCATCAGTATTCGGAATACACTCAAGCAAAGAAACTATGGGATGCGTTGGAGAAGAGGTATGACGGAAATGCCTCACTCAAGGCCATTAAGGCCAAAGCTTTGAAGAAGGAGTTTGACAACTTCTCTTCAATGGGAAAGGAAGGCCTAGATTCTATGATCGACAGATTCTACCACTTGATGTGTGAGATGCACACTCATGGAGTAACTACGTCGATGGAGGATAAGGTATCCAACTTTGCTGATGGATTACCGGAGAAATAGGCTTCTTTCTTGTCAAATCGTAGATAGAATAGGATGCTCTTGGAGTTAGATATAAATCACTTCATTCTGAAACTGAGAGAAGAGGAGCTTAGGATGAATTACAGAGCACAAAAAGCCAACTACGATCATAATCCTGCACTCTACAATACGACTCCTCAGGCCAAGACATCTGGAGCACCACTGCAGACTGCCTTCGTCTCAAGCTCAGTAGTTCCAGCACAAACTTCTACTTCAGGGTCCGAAACGTTAGGGTCGTCTGGCACCCAGTATATCATACCTGAAGCTAATGCAGCAAAAATGAAAACCGATAACTTCGGTAATGTGACTATTGAGGTGGCCAAAGAACACAAGGACCTCTTAGCTGCCGTAGTCCATTCCTTTGATAGACTAATTGTTTGAAAGATAGGAAATTGTCACCTGGCAGATAAGGATTATGAAAAGGTGGACGAGATGGAGTTGGAACGAATGGACATAATGTGGGCTTTAGCAAGTGCTGTCCGACGAGCTAAAAAGTTTGTCAAAAAGACCGGACAGAACTTGGTTGCAACCAAGGACACGACCTTTGGCTTTGAGAAGGGGCACTTCAAGCGGGAGTGTGTAAAGCCAAAGAAGTATAGTAATGGTAATCCCTTCTCGTCCTTTAATCTTCAGGACAAGGCCACATCTAGCAGTTCTCCTTCATCAAGCAAGGACCCTAAAGCCTTGACCGCTAATGAGGATGAAGGACAGGACTGGAGCTTTCGGTTTGTCTCAACGGGAGAGTCCAACATAGCTAGTGTGGAGGACATTGATGACAATTCCGCCAGTGAGGGAGATATAGCAGTAGAGATCACGATGTCAAATTCTGAAGACACTGCACATGTGGTCAACCACATGCCTGAAGAAGAAAAACCTGCATCAACGTCAGAATCACCAGAATCAGAGACAACGGATTCTGCGCTCATGGCTGATTCCTCTTCAACATCTCAGGTAAGTACTACTGACCAGTTGTTCAATAATCATGCTTGTTTAGATTGCAATAAATTTAGAGAAAGTGTAGATTTGAAATTTACTAGGTTATTAGATCATAATGATAGCTTAGTAAAGGATCTGGAACTATGCACTGAGGCAAATAGAGTATTAAAACAAAACAAGCACAGTTACAAGGAAAAGAAAGACCTATTGAACAAACAGCTTAGGGAAACAGAAGTAGTTTCCTTTAACCAAGCAAATGACATTAGGTACTATCTTAACTCCCTAGAGGACACTAAGAAGCAGAAAGCAGTATTAGAAGTCGAAGTCAACTCCTTAAAACAAAAACTGCACAGTTAGACAAGCTCATCTCATATTGTCCAACACTTAGTGAGAGAGAAGCACTGGGGAGGGATTGGAATACAAAGTGGTTCCACCACCACTTGAGACCTTGATGAACACCAAAAGTAAACCGATTAACAATAACCCCATCAAAGATCATGTGGTGTCCACTCCTCTTGTTAGTAACCCAAATTTCGTAAGTAAATCCAATGAATCTGACATTAAACAAAAGGAGGCCACTTCAAAGGCAAAAGGAAAGATGCCTTATGTTATCCTGGAAATAGAGTTTGAAAAAGTTAATTTAAAGTCAGGCTCTAACAAAGTAAAATCAGAACCCAAAAAGACTATTAAACCTAATCATTCACGAGCATCATGTCAAAGTCTATGTAAACAAGAAATACAAGATGTAAAACCAGGTAAATCAATTAAGTTTGTAAAACCCAATCATACATATAACAAAGAAGTGTCTCAATCTAAACATAATAAGGTCGATCGTGTGACAACTACATCTCCACCAAAACATATAAACCGAAAAGTTGAAAGCATATCCTACTATAATTGTGGAGAGTACGGTCACATAGTGTCTTATTGTCCTTATTATCAGACACCGAGGAGGAAAGTTGAACTTCCTGTATCTACACCTAGCTCTTTTAAGAGGAACTCGGTGACGCCTCCTAAAAGGGATAGTGAACCCAAAGTTCAAGCCATCAGCCAGTCGTCTGTTTATCACAAACAGGCCTAACACAAAGCTGGCCTATGGAAAGAAAAATCTGCCTCAGTGTCTGAAAATGAGAACAAACAGAAATATGGGCTTCCCTCAACCTCGAATAGACAATGGGTTGAGTTTATTATGTGAGATGCCTTGGGGAAACCCAAGCCAGTGAAGGCTTGGGTTCTTAACATGAACTAATGTTTTCATTGAATGTGCAGGGTGTTCGCTATAGTGCTGAGACTAACACGTGGATTGTAGATAGCGGAGCATCCAGGCACATGACAGGGAACAGAGCTCTCTTATCAATCATCAGACAAATCAAAGGAGGGCATGTTCCATTTGCTGGAAACAAAGACGGGTACATCACAACCCAAGGGGAAGTGGGAAATGAGAAAGTTAAGTTTGATAAGGTAAACTATGTCCAACAATTACAAAATAACTTACTTTCTGTTTCTCAAATATGTGATAAAGGCTTCAAAGTAGTCTTTGACAACAAGAAGTGATATGTTCTGAAGAAGGACTATGTGATCCCAGAGGACCAAGTCCTAATGTCAGCTTCAAAATATAATGATCTTTAAGTTTTCGATCTCTCAAAGGCCTCCACAACGGATCGGGAAGTTCAATGCTTCTTGTCCAAAGCTACTGAGAAGGACTCCATCTTCTGGCATAGGAGAATGGGACACATAAATCCGAGGAAAATGAATCACTTGATCCAGAATGATCTTGTGAGAGGAATAAATGTCAAAAACTTACAACTCCCGGATTTTTGTGTTGCATGCAAGAAGGGCAAACAGACGAGGAAGTCTCATAAGGAAAAGAAAGTTCATTCTGTAGAACTTCCTCTTGAGCTCCTTCACATGGATTTGTTTGGTCCAATCAGTACAAGAAGCATCGCAGGCGATTTGTATTGCAATGTAGTTACCAATGAGTACTCAAGATTCTCTTGGGTAATGTTTCTGAAATCCAAATCAGAAACATTTGAATCCTTCGAGGAATTGGTAACTACACTGGAATCTCTATACAAGTTGAAGGTACGACAAGTACACTCAGACAACGGAACCGAGTTCAAGAATCAGTGGATGGAGGCCTACTGCAAGGAAAAGGGAATTGTGTATCAATTTACCTCTGCTTACACTCCTCAAATGAACGGGGTTACTAAACGGAAGAATTGTAGCTTGATAGAGACAACACGGACTATGCTGGCAGACTCGAAACTTCCTATTCAATTCTGGAATGAAACAGTGGCAAATGCATGTTATACACTTAATCGAGTACTGGTAGTTAAACGCCATGGAAAAACGTGCTACAAGTTATTACAACAACGTAAACCTAACTTAGAGTATCTCGAGCCGTTTAGCGCTCCGTGCACCCTACTGAAGAAGACTCAGGAGGGAAAATTTAGTGAGAAGGTTGATGAAGGGATCTTTCTAGGATACAACATACTGAACAAAAGAGTTTACAACAACTCAACAGGTCAAGTAGAGGTGTGGTGTAACGTTGATGTTCAGAGATACATCACACCACCTGCTGGAAAAGGGTCTGCTTACTTCTTCGACTATGATGGATTCTTCAAGTCCTTCAACATACCTCT
>BJCM01269435.1:0-11820 GCA_018326385.1 Flaveria bidentis
CTTTATTTCTTTTCTTCTTCGTCGGCTTCAAAATAAATAAATAACCGGGTGTTATATTTCCGCACACAATGCCCTCATCTTGTGGGTAATGTTCCACAAGCCCGAGGACGTGCGTTCAACATTAATGCAAATTAAGAACAAGCAAACAATGATGTGGTGAATGGTATGTTAACTTACCCTTAACTTTTGTGACCTAATTCCTTTCATGCATTGCTTGTATTGTTTAAAAACCTTTAAAATTGAACATGTATGTTTCTTCTTAATAAAACTTATGCATATGTCCTATTTGACTCGGGAGCCGATAAGAGTTTTGTTTCGTTAGAGTTTGAACCCATACTTGCTAAGCCCCATACGAAACTAGAAAGAACTCTCACTGTTGAAGTTGTCGATGGAGAACCGATCATCGTTGACGTCATTATTCGTGATTGTATCTTAAGTCTTGATATGCATGATTTCCTTATTGATCTTATTCCTATGAAACTTGGAAGCTTTGACGTCATCATTGGTATGGATTGGTTAGCCAAAAACTATGCCGAGATCATTTGTTTCGAGAAGTGTATTCGTATACCGCTACCCTCTGGTGACACATTGAAGGTGTTCGGTGAAAAATCCTCCAAAGGGCTTAAACTCATGTCTTACACTTAAGCCTGAAAGTGCTTAAGCAAGAAGTATATTTCCTTCTTGGCGTACGTGGTCAACACGAAAGTCAAATGGAAAGAACTTAAGGATGTCTCGATCATACGAGACTTTCCTGAAGTATTTCCAGATTACCTTAGTGGTTTACCTCCTGTGCATGAAGTTGAGTTTAAAATTGATTTGATTCCGGGAGCAAAACCCGTGGCTAAGTCACCATATCGACTTGCACAATCGGAAATGCAAGAACTCTCTAGTCAACTTCAAGCACTATCTGAGAAGGGCTTCATTCGTCCTCGCTCTTCGCCTTGGGGTGCACCTGTTCTTTTCGTGAAGAAGAAAGATGGATCGTTTCGTATGTGCATCGACTATCGTGAACTTAACAAGCTTACCATCAAGAATCGTTATCCTCTTCCTCGTATAGATGACTTGTTTGACCAACTCCGAGGAGCTGCTATTTTCTCTAAGATCGATTTACGTTTTGGTTATCATCAATTGCGAGTCCATGATGATGATATCCCAAAGACTGCATTTCGTACTCGGTATGGGCACTATGAGTTCATGGTTATGCCTTTTGGTCTAACAAATGCACCTATTGTCTTCATAGATCTCATGAACCAAGTATGCAAGCCTTATCTAGACAAGTTTGTGATCGTCTTCATTGATGACATACTTATCTATTCCAAGTCCAACACCGATCATGAGCTACATTTGCGACAAGTTCTTGAGTTGTTGAAGAAAGAGCAATTGTATGAGAAGTTCTCGAAGTGTGAATTTTGGCTTGAGGAAGTTAAATTTCTAGGACACGTGGTGAATAGCCAAGGAATTCACGTTGATCCCGCAAACATGGAAGTTGTGAAGAATTGGTGTGTTCCTACAACTCCTACTGAAGTTCGTTCTTTCCTAGTTCTTGCTGGTTATTATCGGCAATTCATTGCCAACTTTTTGAGGATCGCGGAGCCGCTTACTTCTTTGACACAAAAGAATAAACCGTTCGAGTGGGGGTCCGAGCAAGAAGAAGCTTTTGAAGCATTAAAGCACAAGTTGTGCAATGCTCCTATCTTGACCCTACCTGATAGGAACGACGATTTCACTGTATATTGTGATGCATCAAAACAAGGCCTTGGTTGTGTTCTCATGCAATGAGGGAAGGTCATAGCTTATGCATCAAGACAATTGAAGGTCCATGAGGTGAATTACACAACACACGATCTTCAGCTTGGTGCTGTTGTTTTTTATTTGAAGATTTGGAGACACTACCTGTATGGTACGCAATGCATAGTCTACACTGATCACAAAAGCCTTCAACTCGTTTTTAACCAAAAAGATCTCAATATTAGACAACATCATTGGGTGGAGTTGATTAGTGACTACGATTGTGACATTCGTTACCATCCTGGTAAGGCAAATGTTGTAGCCGATGCCCTAAGTCGAAAGAGTCATAACAAGACTATCTCTTTCCAAGAAATTCGCGATCGACGAAAATGGTTTGACACTTTGGGTGAGTTTGATACTGAGATCCGACTAGATGTCAACGAGACCACTGTATTGTTACAAAACTTAAGAATAGATAGTGACATCGAGTCTAGTATCTTGGAGGCTCAACAAATGGTGCAACAAGAAGGAAGAATGAAGGATGAACTGGAGCATAATCTTTTATCCCAATTGGAAACGAAACCCAATGGATTGATGTACTTCGCAAATCGAATTTAGGTTCCAAATCGTGATAATCTTCGTACCTTTATCATGAACGAGGCTCATCAAACTCGATATTCTATTCATGTTGGTTCCAATAAGTTGTACATGGATCTACGTGGTCAATATTGGTGGCCTGGAATGAAGAAGGATATAGCAACTTACGTAGCTAAGTGCCTCACGTGTACGAAGGTTAAAGCCGAACATCAACGTCCAAGTGGATTATTTGAGCAACCCGAGATTCCTATGTGGGAGTGGGAAGACATATCCATGGACTTCATAACCAAGCTACCCCGAACCTCTCATGGACATGATAGCATATGGGTGATCGTTGACCGATTGACCAAATCGGCATATTTTATACCCATACGTGACACTTATAAGACATCAATGTTGGGTCGCATATATGTTGATGAAATTGTAAGTCATCATGGGGTACCTCTACATATCATATCCAACCGAGATGCTTGTTTCACTTTGCACTTTTGGTCATCTATGCAAGAACTCTTGGGGTACCCAATTGGATCTAAGCACGGCTTACCATCCTTAAACTGATGGTCAAACCGAGCGAATCATTCAAACCTTAGAGGATTTGCTACGCCTATGTGTTCTTGACTTTTGTGGTGATTAGGATACGCATCTAACGCTCGGGTAATTTTTGTAAAACAATAGTTACCACTCAAGTATCAAGATGGCACCGTTCGAAGCACTGTATGGTCATAAATGTCGATCACTGATCTGCTGGACCGACATCGGTGAAAACTTCATCACTGGTCCTAAACTTATACAAGAGACGACCGATAAAGTTTCTATAATCCGCAAGAACCTTGAAGTGGCAAGAAGTCGATAAAAGAGCTATGCTGAAAAGCGACGTAAGCCATTGGAATTCCAAGTTGGGGAGGTGGTTCTTCTTAAGGTTTCACCATAGAAAGGTGTTGTTCGATTTGGAAAGAATGGTAAACTGGCTTCGAGATTTGTAGGACCTTTTAAAATCCTGAAAAGGATAAGGAAAGTGGCTTATCAACTGGAGTTACCTCCCGACCTTAGTGGAGTTCATCATGTGTTCCAAGTTTGAGATTTGAGAAAGTGTTTGGCCGACGAAAGCCTGCATGTTCCGTTGGAAGACATTCACATCGACGAGTCATTGCATTTTATTGAGAAACCAGTTGAAATCATGGATCGCATTATGAAGAAGACTAGAACCACAACTACCCCAATTCTCAAGGTTCATTGGGAGAATAAGCGTGACGCTGAATTTACTTGGGAACGTGAGGAGCACATGTAGAAGAAATATCAATTCTTATTCGTATAGTTTCAATCTTAATTTCGAGACGAAATTCTTTTAAGTTGGGGAGACTGTAACATCTCGTATTTTCGTTAAGTTAAAAAGTTAACTTTGTTAAATTCTTTCGAGGACTATTCATGTCTTTTATGAAGTTTATGGCTTAGTTATGCTAATTTTTTGGTTATTATTAATTTTAGTGTATGAGAGTAATCATCTTAAATTGTACAATCATAATAAATATGATAATATTAGTAATAAAAACAATAGTAATAACAACTATAATAATAATAATAATGTACTAGTAATATTAACTAAAACAATAGTATTAATAATAATAATAATAATACTAAGAATAATAATAATAATCTATAAAAATTATTAACTTGAAAGTGTTTAAAACTTGAACTTTAATTAAATTTAGGGGCTTATTTGCAAATCTAGAAACCTTAATTATGAAGTTTTCACATGAAATAATAATGATGTGAAACTACAGGGACCAAAGTTGTAAATTCGTTGAAAACATCCCAAACCGCCCCCTTGCTCGTTTTTCTGGCCAAACCCATGGCCAAACTCCGGCCACCCCAAAAACCATCGATCACAAACGCAAACCGTTCGACCATTGACAGCGAATAATAACCAAATTAAATAAACCATAATCGAGCGTGTAACTAGTTTTAAGCTATTATCAATCTCAATTACACCTGAAACCCACAGATTCACCTTGTTCGACTACCTCTTTCGTCGCGAATCTGTAAGCTAGGTGAGAACCACCTTTCAAGTGATTTAAACCGAAATTGACAAGGGGCTTTGCATCGAGGACATCACACGAAGCTACCCACAAAGTTAATTGAGTTATCATCAACGGTTGCTACGTGAATCAATTCTTCCTCAGTCGCTACTTAGGTTTATATGTGAACATCAAATATCGATCGAATCTAGTAAGTTAAACACCTATATACACTCGGAATTACAAGGGGAAGAAAAGCCCTATGGTTAATTCGAGTAATAACACCAAATTGATGCGCATTTTTGGATTCAAACGATCTAGGGTTCATTGGTTTGGGGATTTACTTGAGTTTTTGTTTTTAAGTTTTTAAAATAGAGCTATAACATGGCTGAGGCTCTTGGTTTACTGGTTCCATGTCCACATCTCACACAAGAGGTCCCGGGTTTGAACCCGGTGACCTCCATATTTTTTTAAGATTTTTATTTCAGCCTCTAAAAATTATAGAAAATCACTAAGAATAGTTAAAAATAATTTTTTTGTAAACTTTATTATTTTTAAAGTCACACAAGTAGTTTCTGTAAATTTATTTCCCCTAGATAATTTGATATTTTAATGAAACAAGGTTCAAATCTAGATATCTTTATAAAAACAAAAAGGTGTATACATAGATTCTAAGTAATGTTGTAACTCATTAAAATTATTATTTGATCAAATGTTATTGCTTAAAAACGATAATTTTTTTTTAGAAAATATAAAGGAATTTACACTCTATATTTAAGCTTGGTCAAATAATATAAATTCTTTTCGTTATGACAAACTACTTAATTAGTATAGATAATTTTCATTAAAAATAGAGATAAAGTGTTTTCGTTATTAAATATTATTTGTCAGAACCCCCAATTTCCACTTGGAACCCTGGTTCTCGTTAAATCGTTAAACTGATCATTAAACTTAAACCTTGTAGTCATACGTGTGCATATATATTTAGGTACCTCGTGAAGGTTTACGTTGGAACGACGTTTATTATTTCTTAATAATCATCATTTATATACTTAGTTGCCAAGTGAGTTTCCTTGCTCCTTTTTATGTATTTCACACTATTTTGAGGTGAAACATGATACATATACAACATACACTTGTAAACGTTTGAACTTGTAAAGCACTTGCATTTCATCTTTATATTTTGTTATGGTTATTTGTGTGTTGTAAGTGATTATATGAGATACATATTTTTTTTTTCAATCATTAACTCTTGCTAGCCTGTCGACGTCTTAGATCTTTGGGCCTGACAAGCCTATTTGGTGCTAAAGCCATTGTATTGTCGGCTCCTGATGACGTATGCTTGTTCATCATGGGAACCAAATACACTTAGCCAATCATATATACTTGTAATCAAGTCTAGGTTTGCTTGTAACGATATGTGTTCTATAACCTTACTAACTCATAACCTATGACATGAATTGCTACTTGTAACATTTTTATATTATGTATGAAAACCTTGAAAAATCACCAACTTTATAGTTGACCTTTTATTTTTATCATGTTTCAGGAAATACCCAAGTTTGAAGTCATCGTATGAAGCTTGCAATAAACTAGGATTTGGACCTAGTTAAATGAATAAAATGACTATGATATGGTTTGCTTAGTTTGGGAATTATTTCATATTTGAGACTTATGATTGTACTTCTTTTGAAACTTATAATTTTTATATTTACATTTAAATATAGCGTTATGTTGTTGTGAACAATCTTAACCCTCACATCTCGACGATTATGTCGTCAAGGTTGGGGTGTGACAACTATTGTTGATTGTATATGATGTGTTATGTGTCCAGCTCTGTATGTATGTGTGTTTGTGTGAATATGAGTTTTATGTGAGTATGTTTTCAGGTTTTGTGTGGGTGTCGTGACCGCAAGCAAACACTACAGCCTTCGGCTACTATGTAACTTATATATGTGTGTGTGTGCTTGGTTTAGGGGTGTGTTGTGTATGTGTTAAGTGTGTGTTTGATCAATATGTGTGTGTTTGATCAATGTGTGTGTGTGTTTGAGTTGTTAATGTATCATCAATGTATGTATGTTGGACTTTGTGTGGGTGAACCAAAACCAACACAGCAGCCTTCACTATTGTATGTGTGATCTGGTGTAGGTGATAATGTGTGTGAAATGGTGGTGTGAGAATGGATTTGGTGTTTTAGTGTGATGTTGCATGTGTGTATTATAGGTGTGTGATTGCATGTGTATATGGTCATGCTGCATAAGCTATTATGATGTGGGTGTTAGTGTTTATTAATGTTTTGGGATATTAGATATGTACATACGTAATGCATATGATGTATGCGTGTATGCATCGTATTGGTGGGTATATGAGTATGTATTATGAGTGCAACATTAAGAGTGATCACCATAACTAACCCGAACCAACCCTAAACAAATGTGACAGGAATAGTAAAAAATAATTCGTATTCATATGTTCAAATATTTATTATTAAATGTTTAAGACTTGCATTGGTCCACACATGTCAGTGAAGACTTATTATTTTTAAATCGCTCGTATTCAATCTAAGGTGATTTTTGCGGCCTCATTTTCCTTTTACTAAATTTCAACTAAACGGGAAAAGAACGCCCAAGACCCTTTCATTTTGTGACTTTTTTCATACATTTTTAGGCTATCGTGTGGTTTATTCTGTCAGTTTTAATCATGTATGTGCATGGGTATTTCTACATGGTTCATTTTTCAACTATTTAACTAAGGTTAGGAGCCAACAAAAATGTATTGGTAGTACTATTAGGTTGACAGCCCCACCCATATTTGTTAGTAAACTAGATAGAACCAACAATAGTCACATACAAGTTATTGGGTGAATATAATCTGACAATTCTATGTGTACTTCATTGGGCTTGGTTGAAAACTCATGTCTACATTTGATTCTTTTTGCTTATAACTTACTTACACATATGGGATACTTACACAACACATCACAATTTATTTATAATAAACATATGAATTCACTAACCATATGTTGACCTTTTCTAGCATTTCTTTTTAGGTAATAACAAAGTTTGATACTAGAGGATGCAAGTGCCTTAGTGGGACCGACGACAATCATAGTCTGTTGTTTGTTTTATTATTTAAACCGTACATATTGTTTTTACTAGATATGTTTGTTTACTTTCAGGCGTGTTTGCCCTAGTCTTGTCCTAGGATGTAAGCATATTTATTTGTTTGACGATGTATGTTATGGAAGTGACTAACTATAACACAGGTCTCCATTTGTGTCAGGTGATGTCATGACACATTGGTTTCATATCATTTAGTGATTCTTTATTACATAAAAAATGTGTTATGTCGATCTCTCCATTACAATATCATGTTTCTGCTATATGTTGGGGTGTGTCAGTAGCCACCAAATTGCTTGCTTGTATGAGTTCTTGGAGTTTTTCCAACAATTTCTATTACTTTGATATTCCAAAGATACCAAGTTTAATGGAGATGTATCCATATGATTTTGATTATGATGATAAAGATAAGCTTAAAATGACTCGGCATATACATTAGAAGTATCAAAGAAGATATGAGGTTTGTCGACATTAATGATATATATAGTCTTGTAAGAAAATGATGTAAACAAGGAGAAATATTGAGTATCCTTTGGTTTATTGTTTATTAAAGTTATCACTTGTCTTACCCGTTTCAATGACAGGTGCTAAGAGATGTTTTTTTTTAAATGAAGCATGTAAGGACACATTTTCCTAATTGTATGAGTGATGAATATATGAACAACATGTGTATTTGTTACAATGAAAATGAGCTTTTTGCAAAGGGTGTCCATTGAAGATGTATTGGGACGGTTAAAGATGTGTTGAGAACACCTATAAAATGTAAGTTTTATTTGATTTCTTTTGGAATGTATTTTTGTTATCATTTCCAATGCAATTTAATTATATCCCGACCTAACCCGACCTAGTTGTACAACAAAAAAATAATTTACATTGCTTCGCTACAAATCATTGAAAAAGAATGACTAATTGGGGAAATTTTCCTAGTTTTGCCATTGACCATCATAACGCTTCAGTCGACCACCACCACCACTCGCCATACACCTTCACTTGCAACTAAAATCACCATCACCACCCCCTTCATTCCTTCCTTTACGATGGCTAAATTCATCATACAACCATGTTTTTTGTTTAATAATCTCATAATCAATTTTGTCGTTGTTATAATGAGTTCACCATCATACTTACATAAACAAAACAAAAAGTTTCAAAGTTGATGGTTCAGACAATCTATAATGGTTTTTTGGGTCAAGGCTGCAACTACGGGGATAGTTGACCTCATGAACCTTCAACTGTCGGGATGCATAGGCTATAACTTTTCCCCTCTGCATTAACACACACCCCAACCTCGAGTAGGAAGCATGAGAATAAACCACCAAATCTTCACTTCCATCGGGTAATGATAGAACAGGAGCTTGAGTCAACCTCGCTTTCAATTCCTCGAACGCCTTCTCTTGAGCTTGACCCCATACGAACTTTACATCTTTCCGGGTCAACCTGGTCAGTGGAGAAGCGATCTTAGAGAAGTCTTGAATGAACCTCCTGTAGTAGCCCGCCAAACCCAAGAAACTACGAATCTTGGATGGCGTCTTTGGAGACTTCCATTGCATCAATGCCTCCACCTTTGTCGGGTCCACCATAATCCCGTCAGGATTTAACACATGACCCAAGAATTAAAACTTGCGCAACCAGCATGCGCACTTGGAGAATTTAGCATACAACTTCCCCCTTCTCAACGTCTCCATCACCTCACGAATGAGGATGTGTATAGACTACCGAGAGCTGAATAAGTTGATGATAAAGACGTCATCCGAGTGGGGATCATGGTGGATCCTGACGGGATCATGGTGGACCTGGCAAAGGTGGAGGCGGTGATGCAATGGAAGTCTCCAAAGACGTCATCCGAGATCCGTAGATTCTTGGGTTTGGCGGGCTATTATAGAAGATTTATCCAAGACTTCTCTAAGATCACTTCTCCATTAACTAAGTTGACCCGAAAAGATTTTAATTTCGTATGGAGTCAAGCTCAAGAGAAGGCGTTCGAAGAATTGAAGACGAGTTGACTCAAGCTCCTGTTCTGTCATTACCCGATGGAAGTGAAGATCTAGTGGTCTGTTCTGATGCTTCTTACTCGGGGTTGGGGTGTGTACTAATGCATAGAGGGAAGGTTATAGCCTATCCATCCCGGTAGTTGAAGGTACATGAGGTCAATTATCCTACTCATGACTTGGAGCTAGCAGTCGTGGTCTTTACACTAAAGATTTGGAGGCACTATCTTTATGGGACGAAGTTCACCATTTACACTGACCACAAGAGCTTGAAATACTTCTTTGAGCAGAAAGATCTAAACATGAGGCAGAGACGATGGTTGGAGCTAATAAAGGACTACGGTTTTGAGATCCTCTACCATCCGGGCAAAGCGAATGTGGTGGCGGATGCCGTTAGCCGAAAAGAGAGACCCGAGCCAATTCGGGTGAAAGTATATGAGTTGATCATGACCTCAGATGTGATGAAGCAAGTTAAAGAGTTTCAAGATGAGGCATTAAAAGAAGACCATCTTAACTCTGAGAGAATGAGAGGTCTAGTCGCAGAATTGGGTGAAAACACGCTTAGTGTTAGAACCCGATTTGGACGTGTGTGGATTCCTCGTTTTGGGGATCTACGCGTGAGGATCATGGACGAAGCTCACAAGACTCTATACTCTATTCATCCCGGTGCTACAAAGATGCATTAGGACATGAAGAAAGACTATTGGTGGCCGGGTATGAAACACGATGTGGTGGAGTATGTGAGTAAGTGCCTTACTTGCTTACAAGTGAAGGCCGAGCATCAAAATCCGTATGGGAATATCCAAACTTTGGATATACCAGAAAGGAAGTGGGAGCACATCACCATGGATTTCATTACGAAGCTGGCGCGTACCCCGAAAGGGTATGATACCATATGGGTGATTGTTGACCGTCTGACAAAGAGTGCTCACTTCCAACCGATCCGCGAGACATATTCATCTGAGAGGTTGGTGGATCTTTTCATTAAGGATATTGTAACTCGTCACTGTGTACAGGTGTCCATTGTGTCTGATCGTGACACCCGGTTTACATCCAAATTTTGGAAGAGCGACGCTATGGGGACGAGGTTACACATTAGCACGGCTTATCATCCTTAGACTGATGTTAATCAGAAAGGACCATTCAGACATTGGAGGACATGCTTCGGGCATGTGTTATCGATTTTGGAGAAAGTTGAGATGACCACTTACCGTTAGCTGAGTTCTCATATAACAATAGTTACCATGCCAGCATTGGTATGCCCCTTATGAGATGCTATACGGTAGGGGATGTCGAACACCCATGTGTTGGGGTGATATTGGTCAGAAGGAGTTAGGAAGCGTCATGGTAATCGTGGCTACGACTGAGAAGCTTGAGAAGATCAAGGCCTTCATGAAGGCAGCCAAAGATAGACTGAAGTCGTATGTTGATAAATGACGTAGATCGATTGAGTTCCAGGTGGGTGACCGGGTTATGTTGAAGGTCTCACCTTGGAAGGGTATTATCCGATTCAGAAAGCGGGGCAAGTTGAGCCCAAGGTATGTAGGGCCTTTTCGAATCATTGCTAGAGTAGGAGGGGATGCCTATACGTTAGAGTTACCAGATGAGTTAAGTGGAATCCACCCAATATTCCATGTATCTCATTTGAGGAAATGTCTAGAGATGAAGATATGATCGTTCCACTGGAGGGTAGTGAAGTAGATGAACGGCTCAATTATGTGGAGCAACCAGTGGCAATCATTGATCGAAAAGAGAAGAGGCTGAGAAATAAATTGGTTCCTCTTGTGCTTGTACAGTGGAAGCACAAGAAGGGATCTGAGTCTACGTGGGAGACTAAAGAAGACATGAGACAGCATTACCCACAACTCTTTGAGGAATAACATGTTTGGGGGATGAAACCTATATAACGGGGGTGGACTTGTAACACCCGGTTATTTCATAAAGACAGGAAAGAAAAAATAAAGTGAAGAAAAAGGAGGAAAAGAAATAAAACCCAAGTCTAGGGGTAAAAAGTGTCCAAAAGGACAAATTGTTTAAAAAGTGGGTGTAAAAGGTGGTATGGCCACCCATATGTCACACACCTCACCAATATTCGGATTTTAGAGAGAGAAAGTAGCAAGAGCAGCAGAGAACCCTCGGATTTGAAGGAAGAAGAAGAAAAGTATGAATTCAAGGTAAGAATTCGTGGATTTATGATGTTCTTGACTGGTTATATCCTCAGGTTTATGATTATGTGTGTGTTTGTATGTGTTTGGGTATGCTCTAGTGGGTTTCTAGGCGGTTGAATTCAATTTGCAAACGGATTTAGAAGAAGCCATACTCAAGTGCTGCAAAGGTGAGTTCTAGAACCCCTCTTTTTACACATTTTAACTG
>BJCM01269436.1:0-14944 GCA_018326385.1 Flaveria bidentis
CCCACAAAATCAGCATCGACTGCTGACATCTTCTCTTCTCTCTTTCGTGTTCTAACTACATTCATCTATTCTGGAAGTCCAACGAATAATGAGGTATCCATCGAACTTATTTGACAAAAGAACCTCAGGATGAATGTGGTTTGCTCATCCTCAAATCTGTGCAAAAGGCAGTTCCAGATTTTTTTTGGGTCTGGAACAAATACGGATGAGTCAATGCAGATGGTTCATTTGTGCGATTGAACATACGATTGGTCCAATCGCACGATTGAACATACAACTGGTCTAGTCGCACGAATGGTCCATTATCATGGTCCAATCGTACGAATGGTCCATTAGCATGGTCCAGTCGTACGAATGGTCCATTCGGCTGGTCCAGTCGCATGAGCGGGTGTGCACGTAGATTTTCAGATCTGCAGACGCCAGGGCTGCCAAAAGCCCTAATCTTATGAATTTTACATGAATTGAACCAAAAGAGACATCATAAGATTCGCAAGGGTGATCAGAACGTGGTTTCGAGTTCGATTTTAACATAGAAACAACACATGTAACAAGATCTGAGCAAAACACGAAGAACACGAAGTGGGTTTAACATCAAAGAACCTGAAATAGATCCAAAAATCAATACCTCGGGTTGCTAGAATGATTGTTATATCATTCCAGAAGTAACCGGCTCTGATACCAATTGTGAAGTCGGCTGGATCGGTAGACATCCGAGCGTGACTGAAGGATAAACAACCCAAAACCAAGAGACAAACTATCACAAGAACTATAAAAAATGGTTTCATTAATAAAGCCTAATGATTACAAGCTCGTTAGAACATAAAAATCACGACTCTTGGCAAGGGGAGATCGAGCATGATCTCCCCTCTCATCCGGCAGCACCTAGGCCCCAGGTAGACTCCTCTCAAAAACCCTTCTCTCTACACAATGAAACTAGTATTTATAGGCCTCAACCCATATTAGATGCGACTGGGCCCATTCGTGGGATTGGACCATGCGTATGGTTTAATCGTACGACTGGACCATGCTTATGGTTCAATCGTGTGACTGGACCATACTTTTGGTTTAGTCTTACGAATGACCCAATCGTATCTCTCAGTCGCACGACTAGTCCATTAGCATGGCTCAGTCATACGACTGAGTCTCATTCGCATATGCTCCTACGAATGACCCAGTTTCATGTGTTTACAACATATCGGGTATATTACATTAAGCCTAGACTATTCGACAAGTGAAGGACACACTATATATGACAATATATGCTCCAACACAGTATGATTTCCTTCCAATGCTTATTATTTTTGTGGGACCAAATAGATCCATGTGCAATAAGTGTAATGGAGTGGTGATAGAGTTAATAAATTTAGATTTTTGAGATGCTTTGTGTTGCTTCCCTTTCAGGCATGCAATACAATTATCTTTGCAGAAAGATTCCTTTTTAGGCAAACCATATACCAAGTTATTTTTAACCAATTTATTCATGGTTTTAAAACTTAAATGACACATAAGTTTATGCCATAGTGTTGACTCATCACCATCAGCTTTGGAAAGAAAGCATGATACTTCACCTAGTGGGGAAGCAGTATTCATATCTAACTTATACATATCCCCTTTCCTGGGATATCTGTCATCCTAGGTTTGAGGATAATGCACTCATGTTCTATAAAAGGAATTTGATGCTTTTGATCAAAGAATTGAGAAAAACTTAATAGGTTATGTACAAGCTGTTTGACAAAGTCTACTTTGTCAACTTTTAATTTGCCGTTAGATACACTTCCTCTGCCAGAAATGTGTCCTCCAGGCTCACCTCCAAATTGAACAATACCTCCATCAAAATGATAAAATTGTTGAAGCAGAGATTTGTTCCCTATCATGTGCCTGGAGCATCCACTATCTACAACCCACACATTATTGTTCTTGTCATATGGATGTCCCTGCTCATAAGGTGAAAAAGTTACTTTTTATTAGAAACCCAAGCCTTGTTGGTCTTGGGATTTTCCAATGATGAGGATGATATTGAACCAATATTTTTGCATAAGGGGTTCAATAGGAGTTTGTGAAGAAGAGGCTTGGGCTACAACATCTTCTTTGATCTTCCATTCCATCTCTTGGTTTATCATTGAGGATGAGCTTGATAAAGCTCGAGTATTATGACATTCTTCTAAAGCTTCTTTCTTTTTGGAAGAAGTACTCACCACCTTTTCTTCTAAAGCAGTCTTCTTCTCGGGTGGTATTAAGGGGACTCTCTTGTTCTTTTGAGTCTTAACAGCTTTAACTTCCAAAGCCATTTTCCCTTCGGAAGAAGAACTTTCTTCCAAAAGCAACCTTGCTTTAGAAACAAGCTTTCCCATTTTCATCACTTGAACCATATGATAAGGTCCAAATGAGACACCTTCCCTGACTCCTTCTCTTTTAACATTGTTTGCATAATGTGTGCTAACAGGATTGTAATAACAATCTTTGGCCATGTGGTTTTGCAGGCCACACATTATGCAGGCAATGTTAGTCTTCTGGGAACTTGAAGGCCGTTGTTTCTTGTTCTTCTTGTCTTCATCAGCAGTTCTTCTCTTTGTCTTCTGATCGTTTTGTTGGATAGGTGTGCTGGTACTACACACTTTTCTAGGATCAGAAGTTCCCACCACCTGGAATCCAACTGAGATGAACACACCCTTTTGTTTTGGGTCAATCTCTAGCTTAGATTCAACCACTTTCTTGGCAGTTTTTTTTGGCTGCCTTAGCCCGACTTCTTCTAGCTTTGGTAAATACGGGTTGGTCATCACTGGTAAGAGGGGTTTGGTTTACCTGGTTCTTCCCTGGATGGTCTCCAAAGTTGAATCATTTTTTGACTCATGGGAAGGTGGGTCAGCAGATGGAACCTCGTGCTCATCCGTACCATACCTTGGTTGTCTAATAGACTCATAAGAGTGTGGTGGAGCAATTTCATTGGTTCCTAACCCACCTTTGTTTTGATAAAAAAGTTTTGAGTGTGAGGATGATGCGAGAATGGCTTGGAAGTTTTGCTTTGAGATAACATGCTTCCTGACTTGAGCCTTAGCTATGACAAGTTGTGCTTAAGCGTCAATCAATTTAGATATTAAATCCTTGAATTGTCTTGTAGTTTGTATTTTCATGATTTAACAAGGACACAATTTTCTTTAACTCATCAATTTTCTTTTGATAGTCAGATTCAACCCTTTTAAAATTAGATTTTAAGATATTTGAAGACTTAATATCAGAATTAATTTCCATATTATAGTCCTGATATAACTTAACCTTGACAATACAAGTTGGAGTATAGAGATGTTCATATACCTTGGTGTCATCTGTTCCAGCCATGAGTGCTTAAGCAGGAGTTACATCCTGTACCATGAAGCTCCAGTCAACTTCTTGAGCTACAGCTATTGTTTTAGTTGTCTTCCTAGTGGCTTTAGGTGTAGAGGGGTGTGAGGAGGTATGTAAGGTTCTTAGATTTGACTTGGGAGCCTTACATTCCCTGGAAAAGTGACCAAGTTGGTTACAGTTTTAATATTTGGCCTTTGTTTTGTCAAACCCAAACTTGCTGCTAGTTAGGTTTTGATGGAACTACCTTCCAGTTCTTTTGAAGAGCTTCTTTGCTCGGTAGGTTAGCAGAGCCATTTGTTGGACTATGTTCACATACTCCATATCATCTGGACTGAAGCACTCTAGATCATCAAAGCAATACTGATGATCACTAGAGTACCCACTTCTTGAGACAAAGACACAATTTTCCTGAAAAGAACCTTGCTGAGCTTGTTAAGACCTTGGAGTCTCAGGATGTATGATGTAGAGTCCTGAAGAACATGATGGCTGCTGAGAATGTCAGGTACTGTTGAGGTTGGGGGGTCGTGAGCCTTCAATAACAATTAAAGCGTTGCTAGAAGGAAGGCTTGAAGGTCTACTCATCGAATGGCCTTTCTTGTTGTCCATCTCAATATGGTATCCATCAAGGATGCCATATAGTTCAGTCATGGTGAGGGAGTTCAAGTTTTCTGTCCTCTTGATAGACACACAGTAGAACGTCCACTCATTTAGGAGTGTACTGATGAATTTTCGAGTGAGATTTCTCAATTGAAGGGGAATTCCCACAGATTGAAGGAAGAGATAAGATCCATATACCTGAAGTATTATTGGCTGAGGGCCTCTCCAGCAATGTAAGTGAAGTTCTCGAATTGTTGCTTTAGTGAATCTTTCTTTGAGTCATTGGAGCTAGAGTACATTTAGGACAATGCATCAAACAATTCTTTAGCTGACTTGCAATGCTCAAATCCCACCATGATGGAGTTGGGTATAGCAGTCATAAGAACAATTATGGCATTGCTATCAATGTCTAACTTGTTCTGGTCTTCATCAAAGTAGTCTTTAACAGTTTTTTTCTATCATGGCACTGTTTCCACCAGGTGCAACAACCTTTGGTTTGTAAGGACCATTGACAATTGATTTCCACATTTTCCTATCTTGATACTTGATGAAGCCTTCTACACATCTGCTATATGATCTAAAGTTTTCAGGGGTGACCATAGGTGGTTTAGTCATCGTTCCCATCTTAACTTCAGACTTTTGGTTGAGGGCCATTTTTGAGTGTGTTGAAAGGAGGAGTGAAAAAACAGGTTGTTTTGGATGGTAAGATTTCATAATCAAGAGATTAAAAAGCTTTGATACCAATTGTAGGATCAATGTTTGTCACTTGACACTTGGTTTTTCTCTCAAACTCACTTAATCACACATGCTTTTAGATGAAGTAGAATCTCTTCTAAGAGTTGATTAGTAAGAAACAAAGAACAGAAGGAAATAATCTTCAAGGTACTTTTATATATTACTTCTCAACTCAAAGTATTACATGACTCTTACAAGCATATTACAAGAGTTATAATGATAAACAATATATACTATCACCTATAGCCAGATATACTTTGATACCAGCTGGACACCTATAATTAAAACAAATACTACAAAGCTAAAGTTAAGGTATCATAGATAATGTCTTATCTAAGATTTGACTTACCTTTTTGTCACCAACTAAAGTTAGCAACTATACTAACTGATAAAGGAGAACAATGGAATAAAGTATGGTCAACTAGATGAGTTTTAATAAAACGCCATACAGTATATCAGAGTTCTGTAATGGAGTGTCAGAACGACCATGCTTATGTCCACTGGTTCATAGCAGTGTATTTCAAAGGTTAATTGGCTTCGGAAGAACAAGTTCTTCCGAGGCCAATTATACTTTGAAAGAGACTACTTCTACCGAGGCTTGGGAACTTCTACTTCAGAAGTCATTGTCTTGGAATCTTCTAAGTCTTGAACTTCGGAAGAGAAGACTTTGTCTTTGCAAGTTGGAGTTTTCTTTGGAAGTTGTTCTTGAACTTTGCCTTCGAAAGAACTCCTTTTGCCTATGGAAGTTCCACACTTAGCTTCGGAAGTCCTTTATTTGTTGCACTAAAAATTTCTAAGTGTTTGGTTTTGGTTGCACCAGCCTTTCTAGATACAACACTAACCCTTGGTTATGTATTTATAGGCTAAAATTTAAATCTATTTGAATATAATTAGGATTTCTAGACTTTATGATATAACCAACTTGTTAGAGTCCTGCATGACTAAAAATATTAACTACGAGATAATAGGATTTTAACCTAACTTGACCAACTTGTCGACTTAAGTCTCCAAACTTCACCAACTTGTGATGGATTAGAAATTACTGCCAACTATCACCCCTAGTTAATTTTTGAACCATATTAGAGAGGTATTTTACTCCAAGTAACACTCTTAACTCTTCAAATTTGATTCTTGAATCATTGTTGAATTATAATTTTGGATCTCTACTGATTTGTTAATGACCCACTATGCTGACCATCGGCTTATGGCTTGCAACCTTTCATCCCCTTCTTGGTCTTATATCTTGTTGTCGCATTGAAACAAAAACCAAACAAATTTGGTGACCTTTTGTCTTTTTCTATTTCTTTCTATTTCCTTTTGTTCTCGACCAACAACACCTAGTATTTTGAGCGATCCTTGCTTGCTTCCTGACTTCTGGTTCTAATGTAATTCCCTTTGTGAACAACAAAGATGTCTTGCCACAATTTTCATATCACCAAAAATCAATAACTTATTCTTTGTTTTTTTATGATCCTCGATTCAAGAAACAAGTAGTCTCGTTCCAGTGCGATGAAGAAAATAATACTTCCGGTCTTAATTCATGTCACCAAGCTTTCTTTAATTCAAATATCATATTTAATTAAAATTTCCCTTGATATTAAGATCCTAGTTCACTTGGAAGTAAACAACTGATTATGTGCTTTATGTGCTTTTTTAACTCATTGAACGCTTTACTTGTAGGTTTTACCTAATCAATGGTCTTAAGACCTTGGTTCGGATGTGCTTTTATTAACACAGAACGCTTTACTTCATTCGGATGTTCTTAAGACCTTACAATTTACTTGATCCTTTGGAGATAATAACAACTTCTGATCGCTAAACTTTGATCAATTAGTGGGCTTTCGTGAAGGCAGATCTAACTGGTTGATCCTATTTACTATAGCAACAACTTCTGGTCGATAATTTTGATTGAGCAATATGTTTATGCGACGGAAACAATCTTCTAGTTTCTAATCTGCGACTTTGGTTTCCCGGTTCCTGGAATTGATAAACAAGATCGGAAGTAGCTTCTTGAAGCAATTGCTTGATAGTCCCTAGATCTTCCTTAAACTTCTTTGAGAGGTTTGCCCTAGATCTCACTAGTTGATTTCAATAGGCCCTAGACCTCTTCACTATGGCGACATGCTTCCATGCAATGACTAGATCTTGGTATCAATTCCGAATACCAGGGACATGTTTCTTGATTTGTCCAAGCTCTAATACCAATTGTTGGAATAATCAATTGGACCAAAACAAAAAATATGTCAATATATGAATTGAAGTAACATATTTTGGCTCTTTTATTATGTAGAACTAAAGTCGAGAAGTAAAACATAATACATAACCTTATATTTACACTCGACACCAACTCAAATACTATTTAAATAATCAATTAAACAAACTAATTATTATCTATTCCTAACAACTAGATAATTACTAATTACTTAAGCCAAACTTTTGATTTCACTTCTTGAAATAATGAAACCCTTTTTCTACTTTCTTTAAATTAAACCCTCACTCATTGACATTTTTACTTTCTTCAAATTAAACTCTTTTTTACATTTTATCTCTAATTAAACCCTTTAATTATGATAATATGCTAGACCGTGTGTGGTTCAACAATAGTTTCACAGTTGGAGATTATCAGCTAAACACACTTACTAGATCATAAAGGAAACTAGGCAATGAAACAACGAATAACAAGTATGAACACTCAAGAACACAAAGATTTGTTTTCAAGGATGATTTATATTGCTCTTAAGTGTTTAAGTATTACAAAGCTTTGTCCTAAGATTGATACATGACATACTTTATACTACATCCTATAGCTGACCATACTTTAAAAGCCAACTGGACACTAATCTAGACAACAAGATCAATGTAAAGTAAAAAAGGCAAATTGTCTTTTGACATGGGACTATGACATGTCATAGCTCACAACCTATTGTATCACAATAATGATAAAAGTACTAAAGTAGAAAGCTATAGAAAAGAAACCATGATGTACAGTTGACAAAAGTAAAAAGGTAATTACCAACTTATATAAGTTGGTGAGTCGTTAGAGCTCACAACAGAAAGTTCTTCTGCTTTAGTCAAAAGTATGTTAGAGACACATTGTTAGGACCATGTACGGGACAAAGTACTAACTGATTTATGTGTATACAAACTCAAATAGTGTGGAATCCTATTTGATTGGCGATCCAATCAGTGAGAACGCATGTAGAATCGATCTTAGATTGAGTCTAAACGTTAAGAACGATTGCAAATCGATTTAGTGCTAAGGTACGATTTAGTACGTAGGTATTCGAAGTGTTACGTTTTTCCACGAATTAAGTGGTATTTATAGGTTAGGGTTTCTCATTTCTGTGACTGAACCATTAGCATGGTTCAGTCGTGCGACTGGGTCATGCGGTTGATCCATTCGCATGACTGAGTGTTCAGTCGTGCGACTGAGCCAATCTCATGTCAAAATCGTGCGACTGATCCAGTCTCCTGGTTCAGTCGTGCGACTGGTTCATTAGCATGAAGTCGTTCATGCGTATGGTCCATTAGCATGGGCCATTCGCATGAGAACTTCATACGACTAAGTTTGAATATGTTTCTCAATCATTACTTTACTAAGATTTATTCAAACAACCACGAGCCTATATAATTAAGTCAATATGCGTTAATAAATAATAAACATTAAAACATACACTGAAACATTTAACATTAAGATCATCAATCACATATTCTGTTTCATTCAACTCATATATTTTATTTACATTTAGGACATGACAGACATATTACCTTAAGATCGTAAACTAGATACATATGTATCAACAAACTCCCCCTTGGACCTAGTTTCTATCATTGTCGGGCATCCTTCATTAGCTCATCAAACTTCTTATGCCTCTCCTTAACTATGACTCCAGCATGTATCTCAAAAGTAAAGTAGAGTCTTATCACGTTCTGAAACTAGTGGGCCTGTACGATATCCTACGGATCATAGAATAATGGCCACCTATATAAAGTATAAACATCACAAGCTGACAGGTTGGTTAGCCACATTAGGTCAAATACCCAGATGGTCTCCATTTGGTGCTCTTTCTATAATACTATGACCGCTTCTCCTATTCTCCAGTCATAATACCACCACTTGAAGGGGGAGTGAAGTCCTATGGCATTTCCCTCATGGGGATCTTTGACATAGTACGAGGAGGACTCCACTTCAACACCACTTTGGGTTTCCCAGTCCTTGGGTCCACCTCCGACCTTCGAATGTATCTCGTAGGTTATTGAGGCTTGAAGTTAACCCATCGAGTGTGGTATTCTTTCCTTAACGCAACTTCAAACCATCCTGACATCTTCCTGGGATCAGCATATAGTAGGTTCAGGCGTGCCAACTGGTTTAGCTCAAAACCAGGGAGAGTCTTCAGATCATGTGGAAATCTAAAGTACTTGATTCCCTTCTCCCGCTTCACGGAATATACATTTAGATCCTCAAAGTAAGCTCACGCTATAATCTTGCCAGACACCTTTAGATGCTTATTTACTTTGTAGAGCTTGGCGTAGGCACTCGGCTTTGGCGCTGTGCGTTGGGCACGGATCTCTGCAAAACAAGCCGCCCACTCAGTCTTTTTGGTCTCAACATCGGCGTCCGAGGCTTGGGCTTGGCTTTCTGATTTCTCAGTCTCCTTCTCCATCGTATTCAGTTTAGCATGCATGTCACTGTCGAGTGTATCTCTAAAATCAGGAACCACATTTCCCTCTCGACCAGTATATTCAGGATAGTGCTGTGCTGTGACGTCTTCAATCTCTATCTCATCAACATCATTTAGCTCGTCATTCACTAGCAACATCGACGGTAGGGGCATCTTTAACCAGTTCATCTGGATTTAACCGGAACATCTCTGCTAGTTGCACATCAGTGAGGTCATGAATGATTTCTCCTTCTTTGGGAGTATAGCTCACTAACCTCCTGACATTCCCTTGCAGATCAAGTATCATAGTGAACTCAGTCTTGATTTGCTGCAGGGGAGCAACATCGTATTCATCTCGTTGATAGTTCGGATGTTTGTCCTGAATCATGTGTTCCTCTGCTGTCGGGGAAGATGTCGAGGCAACCTGATCTTGATTCTTTTTGGTCTGCCTCTCACTAGCTTCTTAGGCACTCGAAGCAGATGGATCTCCTCCTTCTTCATCATCTCCTCCATCCTCATCATCACCTCCCTCTGTATCATCACCTTTATCATCACCATCATCATCATCATCACTATCATCATCATCACCATCATCACCATCGCCCTCTCGGATCTTCAGAGGCTCATCCTTTGTGCCATTAAGTTTGAGCATGCTGATCCTTTTGGCATCCTCCAACTCCTCGATCTTCTTTGTAGATAGCACGTTCTGCTCCTTGAGTTGGGTAATCTCTTGACTTTGAGCAGCCATTTGCTGAGCCTGCTCCTCAATTTGTTGTGCCTGCTGAGAGATCTGCTATGATTGTGTAGCAGTAAGCTCCACTAGTTGTTGGAGCTGAGTAGTCTTCTCGTCATCGGCAGCCAACAGCTTCAGCACCATACGATTTAGTGCCGACAGCTGTTCCTCTACCCCAGTGGGAGGTAGAGATGATCCTGAAGAGAAAGATGGGTGATATGATGGTCCGGCCTGGTGGCTAATGGTGGTGGTGATGGCAGTGGTGAATATGGTAGGTGGTATATGTGTGGGTGGTGATGGGTAACCTGTAGTGGTGGTGGATGTGATGTGGGTAAGTGGTGGAGTGGTTGTGGTAGTGGTGGTGTGTGAGGTGGTAGTAATGGTGGCAGGTGGAATGGTGGCAATAGTGGTGGTGGTGGTGGAAGTAGTGGTTGAGGTAGTGGTTGTGGCTGTAGCAGAGGTCAAGGTGAACTTTAGTCTCTTCCCCTTTTTGCCATAAGGGTGAGCCATTCTCTTCTTCCTTGTGCCTTTAGGCACTATGGCTCCCCCTTGGCTGCAGGGCGGGTCTGTGGTATATGAGGGATCTAAATCAGCAGCAGCAGCGTCCCCGGACTCCCCTTGGCGTCCACCAACCGCCCTTATACTTCTCTCGGTGGCAACCACCCTGCTACCCACCATCCTGGTCAGTGGCTCCTCATTACTCTCATCCTCCTCATCAAGAGGGCAAAAATCCTAATGGAAACTGGCGGTGGTGGCTTCTCAATGAGTGGGTGGTGGAGGTATAACATGTGTAGTGGTGGCCCTAGAAGTAGCGGGGCCAGAGTCTCCACCAGCGCCACTATCATCATCATCGGAGTCATCAGATGGAAGAGCAATCTGCACTACATCTGAGTCACTCTCCTCATGGCGCCACTTACGCCTTGCCGATGCCATGTAATCCTCCCGGGCCAGGTGCCCGAACAGTCTCCTCACAAAGGGTTTGACTTGCTTTCCCTTGTAGACCTTTATTCTCCCGAGAGTTGTGTCATCCATAATCTTGAGAGATACTGCATTGTGGTTCTCCTTGGGTAGCGAAGGAAGCTTCTCATCTATAATCATTTGTAGAATCTTGGGTACATACAGAAGCCTTCCTTGCCGTTGGCCTTAAGATTCTCTATCATGTATGCAAATATCATGTTGGAGAAGCTAAAGGGGTGATTCAGCACCAGTGCCACGTAGGCATTCTGGATTTGGTCTGATAAGTCATCAAATCCACCCCTTCTCGAAGCTATGCACTTTAGTATGATGTGTGCCAAATAGTTGAGCTGGGGACACAGGTTGCTTTTGTTTAGCACACCTGCATTGATGTCCCTAGTGTTGGGGTTTGTTAGAACATGAAACATAGTTTAACCATTTAAACTTTGTGAAAACGCAGCAGAAATAAACTTTATAATATAGTTTATGAACTAAAAATTTCGGTTTCAAATTGATATTATAAAGTTACAAACAAACCCAAGAACAAAGGACCTTTTATATGTGAATAAGACTAGCTATGTAAACACAAACATACATTATGGACAGCCATAAAGAGGCTGCCATAAACTTCCTTTCAGCAGCAAAAGAGTCGAGATTGATGAGGATATGCTCCAAGAAAACGACTAAGGCACCAAAGGAGGTCCTCTCAAGCTTTCATACCCTAAGCTCTATAGCAAAACACCTTTGTTGCTAGGATTTCCACACCAAATCGCAAGAAGAGGATGCTGAAACACCCCCTTTTTAGCCTTGTGTTTCTTCTAAGATGAGAGAAAAACCTAGTCTTGCATGTATGAGAGAGAACAAGAAAAATGGGAGAGTGTGTCTAGTTCAAATGGGTGTGGTGTTCCAAGGAAACAAAAAGACTAGTAATACCCCTTAAGGGCGGCCGAATATGGTCTTTAAAATGGGTTTCCCACCATTTTAAAACACTCACTAAATAGGGAACTAGTTACACTATAAGTTGTATAATTAATCTCTTAAATATAAAACTTAAACACACTATTATTATTTGATGTTATTTAACAACTTAAATAACATTATAAATAATATCCATGAACAAAATATCCATATAAGTTGTTCTTTCTCACATACAATTTATTTAGAAAACCCATTATCTAAATTGGTGTAATTATTTAATTGCATGATCATTTCATCAATTTAAATACATGTTGGTATTTGCTAAGCTTGTTATTGGGTATGAATCGACTTGGATCATGACGTACTAACCACATCAATGTTCTATGTGTCTTGGGCATAAAGAAACCTACACCCAGAGTACTTCATCGTGAGGAAGCGTCCCCTCACAGTCAGAGGGTGTAGCCTGGTTGGGTGAGCAGCATCATCACCCAGGTCCAGTATGCATCTAAGATCTGCTGTTGTCATATCTATGTCTTGCCAAAAGATGGTACTCCTGATGCAGTAGGGGTCAGTAGATCTGTCAACCGATGCACCCTCCCAGAAGGCCTGCTGTATAGACCTGTAAGGAGTGCATGGTGTAGATATGGCTCGGTGTATCCGTGATCTCTTTAGAAAAGCAATGATGCCAGCAAACTCGGTAACGTTCCAAGTGGTGGTGTCCAAATGAGCACAAATATTCTGCTTGGTGTTGATGGTCCACCGATCTGCCATAGATCTGTAACACATGACACATATATATTAGATCAGCAAATAATAGAAAGTAATTCACTCTAAACTGTTTAAGGTCAGTCTGGTTCAATCGTGCGATTGAACCATACGACTGATCTCAGTTGGTTGACCTAACATGCGATTGTATACAGTCGGGTGACTTATCATGCGACTGAGTTCAATCGGGTGACTGAGCCTGCGACTGGTTCAGTCGGCCGACTGAGCTCATATGCCTTTTTCATTTGGCCGACTGAGTCATTCGCCCAGCTCAGTCGTGCGATTGTAATTCATCCGGGTGTCCGGTCGCATGACAGTCTGTCTGTTCGATTGAAATTTTAATTATGAGTAATTCTTAATGTTAGACATCGTGGTTTGGCTCATTAGACTTGCAATAATCCTACTTAGCACCTAATAACCTTGATTTCAACATTTTACTTAGTTTTATTAGTTTATTAATCCAACTAAGTCTCAGTTCTTGGTTAGGGCCGAATTCTGTAATTTAGGGCACAAATCGACTGCGATTTGGGTAGATTGCATCACATTTTACCTGTATAAACACTAGCACTCATCAGAATACAGAAATTTGAAGTCAAGCAAGGTCAGAAGAAAATTTGTCAGAGTAACGGTACTATAGGTGATTTTAGGGCGAATGAGGAGTGATGAGTTTATGCGATCGACTATAGCCCTATTTATACTAAATCTGGTTTCAATCGGGTGACTGGATCTATTCGTTCTTTTCATTCAGGTGATTGGATCTCAGTTGGGCGATTGGTTCAGTCGATCACATTCAGTCAGCCGACTGGGTTTAAGTCGGGCGACTGACTCATTCGGACAACTCCATTCAGGCGACTGGCTCAATCTTGTAAGCCATTCGTGTGAATAGTTCATACTCATGCTCTATTCGGTTGTCTAGTGCATAAGTATGGTCCAATCGTACAACTGGTCTATACTCATGGTCCAGTCGTACGAATGGGTCATACTCATGATTTTGACTTTATGACCATTTGACATTTGACCCCATTTAACTTTTGATTAAACATTTTGAGCATTCGATCATCTCAGACATGATCATTTTAACTTTGGAAACTTATGATCACCTCAGACGTGATCCTTTTAAAACAATTTGTCACCTCAGACGTGACTCATTGATATTTGAAAGCATGTGTGGTCACCTCAGATGTGACCTTTTTAAGTGATTTAAATCCCAGAATGAATTCCACAGCATAGTCCGACGTTAAAAGCTAGATTGACTAAAAGTTTAAACAAGTAAAATTAAACGAAAAAACTAAAATGTTTTTGTGATTTTGTGTGGGGTGGAAATCCTAAGATAGAAATCTAACAGATTTATTTCTTGAACAGACAGCTTCAAGTTATTTTGACCATAAGTGGAACGATTCATTATGGAATCATACAGGTAATCAAATCATTCAGGACATGTTACCAAAATCTGTTGATGCTAGAATCTAGTTTTCATCGAGGGTCATTTAGCAAGTTTAGGAAATCATACTGGTACTACAAGATGCACTCATTGATTTGGACTTTAAAGAATTGCAGCCACAATGATTTCCAGTATACATGTCCACTTAAATCCATTTTGACACAGATTGCTGATGTATTAAGTTTAATTATGTCAACCAACATTTGTGGATCCCACGCTTATATGGTAATCAACATTCTTAGGAGATTTTTGAGCGGTCTACGGGTATTTTGACAAGAAGAAACTATTCTTAGAGCTTTCAAAGAGAAGCTAAGCCTCAGGTCAGTGCCACCGCACAACAGAGAGGCGACAAACAACAATGAACTCTAGAATATCTAGGTTATGCTTATCCTCAGATTAGTGCCATCGCACAGCAGAGAGGCACACAACCTATCTTCTTGTGAGAGCATAAACTTTTTCTTTTTGCACATAACGCATCAACAACATTGGTTATTAGCTTGATTGCGTTTATTGTTCATTTTTTCATGCTTTTCTCTTTTTGTGGTGATCTGCACACATTTGTGGCGTTTATTTGCTCGTCACCCCTGATTGGAAATAACTGATTGTGTTAACCAGTGATAAGATGGGAACTCATAGTCAATTGAACAACTTAGTTTAAATTGAAATCACCAATGAGGTCTAATCATCTATTGTGTTGAATCTACCAACACATCATGTAGTGGTCTAACAACCTCTAGATCTACTTTCTTTGTATTACCTTAGTAGTAGCCAGTGTACTATCATTTTTCCTTTTATATT
>BJCM01269438.1:0-11112 GCA_018326385.1 Flaveria bidentis
CCCCTTAAGACTAGGCCCAACAGAATGATTTCCAGTTATAGAATCTTTGCAATCTTACATTCAGTCATGTTAAATCTTGTAACTATGTCCCTTACATACTTTTAGTTACTTATGAAGATGTCATTGTCAACTTGCTTCACTTGAATTCCTAGAAATAAATTTAGTTCCCCTATGGCACTCATTTGAAATCTACTCTTCATCACCCTTTCAAAGTCTTTGTAGAACATTTGATTAGTTGACCAAAAGATAATGTCATCTATATATACTTGAACCAACATCAAGTCATTTCATATTCCATTGATGAAGAGAGTTCCATCTATAGTATCCTTCTTGTAGCCATGCTGACAGACATATTAAGATAGCATCTTATACCACTTCCTTGGTGCTTGGTACAGCCCATAGAGAGTTTTATCAAGCTTGCAAACATAATTAGGATGATTTGGGTCTACAAAGTCAGGTGGTTGTTTGACATACATCTCTTCATCAATCACCCCATATAAGAAAGCACACTTGACATCAAATTGGTAGACCTTGATGTCCTTGGATGCAACAAATGCTAGGAATATCCTAACAGCTTCAAGTCTTACTATAGGAGCAAAGACATCAATGTAGTTAATTCCCTCTTCTTGTGTATATCGTTGAACAACAAATATTGCCTTGCTTATGATGACAAGTCCTTTATCAACCTCCTTGTTCCTAAAAACCCACTTGGTTCAAATGATAATCTTCCCTCGAGGAAGAGGACATAGGTGAAACATGTTACTAGATAAATATAAATAATATTGATTTTTTTATTATATGATGTCATCCGGTTCGACCGACGAGACTGGTCCGACCAATCAGTGGCGGAGCTTAACTAACTTGGTAGGGGGCGGGGGCGAAATTATTTCTTTTAGGGGGGCGAACTCGATATTTATATAAAAATTTACACTACCGGGCAAAAAATTTACAATACCGGGCAAAAAATTTACAATACCGGACTAAAATTTAACACTACGGACGTAAAAATAGGGGGGGCGGCGGCCCCCCTCCCCCGGCCCCTTAAAAGCTTCGCCCCTGTGACCAATAAACCATTTAAACGATCGGTTGAACTAGATAACTATAAATAACACATTTGTAAACAAAGAAAGAAACACAATAACCTTAGATGCCATCTTGGGTAATTGATACAGATTTTACGTTCAATCCTTGAATAAGAATGTTTCCATGCATCAATAATAGATGTTTGCAACATTCAACAAAAGATAAAACGAACAGCCGTCCTCCAATATGGCATCATTAGAAAATTGTATTGTTAAATTCTCATTCGGCCTCGTAATAAACGAAATAATATTCTGAAATTAAACTCACTCGATTGTTCCTTTCGTCGTGTTCAAACCTTTCCACCAAATTGTCAATCTTCTCAGCAACACGACATTCATTATACAATCTTATTCTTGAAGCTGCATGATTAAAACTAATTAGTTAATTAGATCCATTACACCCGATTAGCATGAAACCAATTTCTAATTTATTTGTAGCACCATTGAAACTCTTAAACTAGATCATTTTCCTTCATGCAAATCTTCTTTTTTGCCCATGTAATCAAACGGGATATTGTGATTTTAGTGTTACTCTCAGTAAACAACTACGCCGCCACCGAAGAAGCAATGGTGTCGACGCCAATGGCGTCACCGCCTGAGAAGCCTGCTACCGTGGTGAACCCGATAATGGCGATTGTGTTAGTGTGTCTTTTAAGTGCATTCTTCATGCTTTGTCTCGTGTCCACTTACTTTCGCCACTACACCGAACGACAACTTAGGCTTGCTGCAAGTACCACTCATGGGAGTGAAACGGGGTCAATGAGATCGGTGGTTCATGGGCTCGACCCTGCGGTCATCGCGACATTCGCTAGCTTTTTGTACTCAAGCGTCAAGGGGATAAAAATAGGGCAAACTGCGCTAGAGTGCGCTGTGTGCTTAAATGAGTTCCAAGATCACGAAACCCTTCGTTTGCTACCAAAATGTAGCCACGTGTTTCATCGGGAATGTATCGACACTTGGCTGGCCTCTCACGTCACATGCCCGGTGTGCCGAGCAGATCTTGTAGTAAGACCCAACCAAGTCCGTCACATGACTGACCAGCACCCGGTTGACCTAGAGAGAGACTCCGGGTCAACTGAATTTCTTCTCCCAATAGAATCTAAACAAGCAATACCTTCTACTAGCCAAATGCCCCGTTCACGTTCAACGGGGCATTCAGTGCTAGCGAGGCCCATTGAAAATATTGAGAGGTACACACTTCGGTTACCAAATGAGGCACATGGCCTATACACGAACCTCGTTCCCGCGAGTCTTCCCACTAGCCCACATATGGCGTTTCCGATGGAGAGTAGCGAGAAGATGACCTTTCGAAGTGTTAGCGTTGGTTCAACTAGAAGACTTGATTATGATCGACATGACCGATCTAATCTAGAAAGACTAGGAGGTGACTCGTATAGTGCCGGGCCTAGCGTATCATACGCAGCCACTGGTGGAAATGACACGAGTAGGAATTCAAATTCGCAAAGGTTTTTCAGATCGGTTAGATCACCATTTCACCGGTTTTTACCAGCTTCAGATAGAAATATGGATTTCTAAGCACAATTAAAGGATAGACTAGCACCCGATGTTAAATTTGTAGATGTATAATTTCTTTGTTATTACTAGTTCTAATGTTAATGGAAAAGATAGCAACAGATTTCATTGCCCTCTAAGGCTTATTTTCTGCATCTTATATATTCAACGCTTCGTTACACCTATTTTACAGGATTTTGTTAGCGGTACATATAGACTCTATATGTCGTTGATACGCTCTATATCACTTGTATAGGTTGATACGAGTTGTATAGTACTTGATCAAATAGACAAAAGTTGAACTAGAAAGAGCAGTCAAATTAATATGTGCAAGACACCACTTGTGTAGAGTTGTTTAATTAATACCTAACCAATAGGTCTTGTATAACTTTATACAACCAGTTTGGCTCTACACAAGTCTTATGTTTTTGCATAAATTGACATTTTAGGATTCTTTGATATATGTATAAGTTATTTAGCATAACATAAAATTTCTCGATTTACGTGTGAAGTATTTGGAATGAGACAAGATTTTTTAATAATTAACGTATAAACCGATTTTCAATATGTATTCTAGTACTATTCTATTATTTTTATTCAATAGTTAATGAAATGTTTTATTGGAATAGTAATTATATATTCAAGAGTGAGCGTTATGATATAGTTATGACCATCATACCGACATGATAACTATTGTGATACCAAAGCCATAATAATTGTGATACCGGCAGTGATAATGATGGTTATAACAGCAATGATTATGTGGTGATAATAGTGGTGAGTCTCTCGACAATCAGATTAGCTTGTATGAATCGGTCAAGTTATTACATATCTCAATTTGCTTGTGGTTAGCTTAACACAATTTTAATCGTACCTTTTTTGTTTTCAAGTTGTTACGTCGTGTGATGATTTTGTTCATTGGGCTATAGTAAGCCAATAGTCAAAGAAAAATGCAAAAAGTGATGTGAGATTTACTTCAAATGTGATAGTAGGGGAAAATATAAAGACGCACTTAGACTCCTGCTTACTGGCACGGAAAAACGAATTGTTCACATATAAAAAGTACGATTTCTAGATATTAGTGGTGGTAGATCACAACAAAAATTTGGATATTTAGCGGCGACATGTCGCCGCTAAAGGTGTCGCCGCTAATAATGTAGTGTAGATTAAACCCTGGCCGCCGGATCTAGGGCACGTTCAACGGCCAGATCTAAGATTAGAAACACCAGATGGATCGTTGACCAATAGCGGTGACTGTCTCCGCTATTGGTGTCGCCGCTATTGGTTGTCGCTGCTAATAAGTTGCCGCTAAAAATGTCGCCGCTAAAAATGTCGCCGCTAAAAATGTCGCCGCTAAAAATGTCGCCGCTAACGGTGATATTTCTAGTAGTTGATGAGTTGCATAACCATAATAACCGCTAAAAATGTCGCCGCTAAAAGAGTTTTGGTTGATGTCTTCAGTCCTTACTACTTCAAACCTTGCAGAGATGAAAACTTGTTTCTACTTAGAGTCAAAAGTAGCCTTGATCTCTTGAGTCTTCCTTGCTTTTCTTTTGCTCTTTCTGATCAAATTATTTTTCATGGACTTGGTCATCATAGTATTCTTCTTCTCCTCAGAAGGATAGTGGCCCTTCTTAGAATCATCCTCTTCACTCTTCTTAAAGGAATTCTTCACTATCTCTTTTTCATCCCCTTCACTCATAGGATCTATGAGAGGAAGCTCATCTTTACAAGTTTCACACCTAGGAGGTCTTACAAACAAGATTGTGTGTGGAGGAGCTATCTCATTGGATCCCAGTCCCTACCTATTTTGATAGCACACCTTGTTGTACAGGGATGAGTATATCATGTTCTTGAAGGTCTCTTCTTCAAGAACACTCTTTTTTGCCCTGGCTTTGCAGATCACAAGCTCAGCCTGGCACTTAGTCAGCTTGGTTATGAGATCTTTGATCTGAATCCTAAAATCTGTGTGCTCATATTTTAGAACTGAAATGGTTTTCCCTAGGTCCTCTATTTTCAGTTTATAATCATTTTCAGACTTTCTAAAATCAGATTTTAAGATGTTTAAGGACTCAAGATCAAATCTCATTTATAGGACCTGTATCTATTAACTTTAGCAATGCATTTAGGAGTACAGAGATGTTCCAATACCTTGGCTTCATCATGATCTACCATTAGTGCTTAGTTTGGAGAAGCATCTTCCACCTGAAAGCTCCAGTCAAAGCCTCCTTCTTCAATAGCAACAGTAGCCTGCTGCTTTGGCTTCTTATTTTGGAGAGCTTTGTTAGTGTAGTTAGGTCTGGAATTTGTTTGCCACCACTTGTTTTAGGTGCCTTACACTCTCTGGCAAAGTGGCCCATCAAGTTATAGTTTCAACACTTGACTTTGCCTTTGTCTAGGCCAAACTTTCCACTGGTTGCTTTGCTTGGAAACTTCATTCCAGTCCTTTTGTAGAACTTCTTGGCTCTGTGAGTGAGAACAACCATCTGCTGGACTATTTCCATGTACTCCAAATCATCTGGATGGATACAGTCCAGGTCTTGAAGAGTGAAAAGAGAGTTGCCATAACTTTCATCAGTAGACACAAATGCTTGAGAAGAGCTTGTCTCTTAGAATGGGCTTCCTTGAGTGTAGTTCTCCCTTGGTGTCTCTGGGAAGGTGATGAAAGGAGCCTTTGGTGAGTTGTCTGGGTAGCATATGAGATGATGTTGGGGTTCTATGCTATCCCTTTAAACCACATGCAGGGCTGAACCTATTTGATTGTTGGAGTTGCCAGATGAACCTTGCATATTCATCTCCATCTGGTAGCCACTAAGAATCCCATATAACTCTGTTAGAGTAAGGAGTTTTGAGATTTTCAGTCCTCTTGATCACCACACAGTAGTGTGTCCACTGCCTAGGAAGTGAGGACATGAACTTCCTTACAATGTCTCTATTCTTAACAGGAACTCCTCCATCCCCAAGGGTATCCACATCTCAACATACCTAAAGTATTGCTGAGTCATGGTTTCACCTGTTTTGAAGGTGAAGTTTTCAAACTGCTGCTTCAGGAGATCCTTCTTGTTTTTCTTGGTTTCAGAAGAACCCTTATACATCAGTTTCAGTGCATCCCACAGTTGCTTAGCTGTTTTGCACTTCTTGAAACCTTTGTACACAGAGTTTGGAAGGGCAGTTTGAAGGGATGTCATGGCTTTTCTATCAATCTCTACTCTCTTCCTATCTTCATCAGAGTAGTTAGCCACATCCTTGGGGATCATACTAGCACTAGTAGCAGAGGTGGTGCTAGGTATGAAAGGTCCATTCTCAACAAACTCCCACATTCTTGAGTCTAGAGACCTGATGAAACCTTCCATTCTCAGGCACCTGGTATCAAAGTCATCAAGAGTGATCAGTGGGGACTTGTTCATGGTCAGTTTCCATATCAGTCTTGGAAATGGCTACCATTTGAAAAGTTTAGTATTTGTGTGTGTGAGGGATCTTAAGATGGTAAAATCTTATATCAAGAGCCTAGAAAGCTCTGATACCAACACAATCAACACAAAGAGGAGATTAACACAATCAACACAAAGAGGAGATTAACCAAACTTAATCAAACAGTAAGACTGGATTAACCACAAGTATGACACTAAGAACACAAGTAATAAGTAAGAGACAGAACAAGAGAACACAAGTGTTTAGTTTTCAAAAATACAGTATATTGCTTTCTCAAGTTCTATTACAAATGTTACAAAGCATACTGGAAAGATACAAGAACAAGGAATACTTATACTACATCCTACAATCGGCTATACTTTGAAAGCCAGCCGGATACAATTGACTAGACACGAACAAAATCAATTGTAGAGTCAAAAGGCAGATTGCCTTTTGACTAGTGAATATGACATGCTATAACTCACATCCTTATCTATTACAAAAAGGATAAAGTACATGAAGTAGAAAGTTTACACACTCAAGACCTCAATGTACAGTTAGCAAAAACATGGACCTTTTCACCAACTCATGTAAGTTGGTGACTTTACAGAGATGCAGCGGAAAGGTGTCCAGCTTTATGGAACAGTACATCAGATAAAGCATGTGTCAAAACTCTTCGGAAGAAATCTGTCTTCATGAGTTGAAGCTTCAGAAGACTTTGTCTCTGAGGCTTCAGAAGACTTCATCTTTGGCTTCGAAAGATATTGGTCTTGGCTTCAGAAGATTTCACACTTAGAATATTTCTATTGTATGTGTGAAACTTCCTAAGCATTCTTCTTCAATGCACTTGTGCAACATACAGGATAGATATTGGATGTTTGGGTTGCATCAGCCTCTTCATTAATCTCTACAAAATTGTTATAAATGTAAACTGATAATATTAACCTTTAAAATATAAAACAAAATCCCTTAATTACATAAGCATAATCAAGAAGAATTGGATCATGATGTTCTTTATTATACAACCCCTTTGCAATCGATTCCTGATCGTCACAACAAACGAGTTCTAATCTCGTGATTCAATAATGATGTAATGTTTGAAAATGAAAGGTCGGATTTATGTTTCGTGAATGAATGTTAACACGTGAATGAAATTTTAACACTAATAAATTAACATAAATTAAAATTTGGTCTTATAAGCAAAATAACTTAATTATCTTTTAATAATATATGGTTTTACAATTTAAACTAATAAAGTTAACTTTTTTTAGATGCAAATGATAATTTTTTAAAATGTTGGGCAGTAACACGGAATTTTTTTCGAATGCTAAGTGTAATGCTCGAAAGAAACAATTTTTTGAGGAATCAGCTTCAAAATGTTCAAACAATAATAAGGTTGGGCACACAAATCAAAATGTTCAAACAATTTTTTTCTAAAGAAAAAAGTAATAACGTTTTTTATGGATGTCAGTTACATGCATATTAATAAACTCATTAGTTTGATAAAAGAACCTGTTGGAATAGATCAAGGAACATCTAATAATCTAATACATGTAATTTAAGTTTTGTTAGGTATCAATCAATTTTTCCGTTGTGTTGTTCTCTTTGGTCTTAGGACTAATGGCTGGATGTAAGGCTTCGTTTCCAGAACCTTCACAGTTGGTTAATCATAGAACAAACCATTTTAATAACTAAAATATTGCAGCGAAATTAAATAGACATTCATTTGAAAGTTATAAATCATATTGTACTCATACATTTGCCTCTCAAAATAAATGATTTCATAAACAATTTTGCCATCCATTGCCATCCAAGTAGCTTCCCGCCTTATGTCATCCTCAGCAACATCATTTACCTACCAACTACTATGCATAAAAGTCAACTTGCTAAGTGAGTTCTAGTTTTAGTTAATATAAGAAAATATAAACTTTATCCTTCATATAATGACCATGCATACATCATAATAAATAACATTTTGCGTCTTAATAAGCATGTTAATTATCTTTCATTCTTTCGTTATCTTTCACTTAATCATAAACGAGATTGCACAAAGCAAGAGCTCCATGTTGAACGAATGTCAATCCCTTTTGGTACACATCAGTTGATCCACACTGCAAGGCACATAGCCCGCTCATGAATACATATCCATCATCATACATCATACTCACATAAGTGAAGTCTGTCATAGTGCTTACAAGACTTTTCATCATCATACGGGCCTGGTTAACATTTGTTAAGTTTTACTTCTCATTAATATTATCTTCCACTTTAATATATAATACATAACTTATTAAGCACACAACATACCAAGTAAAAGTCATCATAAAACATATCCGACCCTTCGCGGGACAACGGGGTTCAGGGACGACAACCCCTGACAGTGGGGTCCTAGGGGCAACAACCCCTAGTGGGGTCCAAGGGGCAGTCTTTTCATGTTTTGGGACTATTATGGATACTAAATATACATTCTTAAATAACCAAGATAATATACAATTTTCTATAGCAAGAAGATCATTTTTAAAATACCAAGATAATATTAATTGGGATAGATTCAGAAGATAATATAGCGAAAAAAATATTATTTTTAAACATTTATATAGCACATTTTGTTATAGAAAAATCTATCTTGTTGTTAAAACATCTTAAAATCTTGGTCATTTAAAAATATATATTTAGTATGCATAATAGCCCCAAAACATGAAAAGACTACTAAACATGGGGATCTAGAACTCACCTGGATGCAGTAAGTAGCTTCAAAACTAAGCTTTCTAAACTAGTATCACACTACACTACCGGCAGATAAGTTAACACTTAAAGGGGTTAATTCCTACCTGAATTCACTGCTAATTTCACTGCAGATAAGTAGATTTGCTGCCAATTTTGTTGATAGTTTCGCTGTCAGTTTCACTAACAGTTTTGCTACCAGTTTCGCATAACAGTTTCGCTACCAGTTTCGCATAACAGTTTCGCCACCAGCTTCGCATGGTAGTTTCGCCCAACTTTCATTGGAATTCCATGTTGGATCTTGTATGTCCAAGACACATGCAAGAATGATGTGGTTAGTACGTTATGATCCAAGTCGGTCATACCCAATAACAAGCTAAACAAACACCAATAAATATTTATTTGTTGATAAGAACATACAAATAAATATTAACACCAATTTAGAAAATGGGTTTTCTAAAACATTGCTTTTGAAATATAACAACATTATATGGATAATTTGTTCATGAGAAATTATTTGTAGTATTATTTAAGTAGGTTAAATAATACCAAATAATAATATTTTAAAGTTATAAAATTTAAAGGGGTTTAATTTTATATACTTATGGATTAAAGAGTGTAAAGTTTTATAAAATTAAAATGGGTGGGAACCCATTTTAAATAACATTTCGGCCACCCCTTGTGGTGTCCTTGGGATTCCACTATGTCTTGCTTTAATACAAGACTTAAACACTCTTGCAATCTACCCCTAACACACTCTCTCTCACACACATGCAACAGCTCTCTCTTCTTCCTACTCTTGGCTGAAAATTCGAGTTCCTTGGCTGATTTTGATTGAAGATTCTCTTGGCTGATTTTCAGATCTGCAAGAAGGAGAAAAGTTTTGGTGTTCAACTCCCTAACAAGTTAGGTGTTTGGCAAGAGCTTGTGGGCATACAAGCTTGAGGTCTTCTTCTTTGGAGGCTTTCATTCAAGAACATCATCTCCTTCATCTTACATCCATCTCATCTTCTTGTTTTTAGAAAGGTTGTATTCTAAGAACACTCTATGGTTGTTTATGTTTGATAGCATCTCTTTTCACATATACATGATCCTTGTTCTTGGGTTTGTAATCTTGTATATTAAAATGGTTATTTTTTAGAATCTAAACATAATATATATGTTCATATATCCGCTGCATTTTTTTATAAATGGTTAAACAATCTTTGATAAACTTGTCACAAGCCCAATATTCCATGGCTGCAAAATTACCTGTGAAACTATAGTTTCGCAAATTACTCATAGTTTCGCAGCTTGAATACACAATTTTGCTGGATGAGTAAACTGTTTCGTAAATCAAGCTGAAATGACGAACCAATCTGTTTTTAACCTAAAATGACAACTTTTTACATACAAATCTTTAGTTTATCATTCATGAAGCTATATCTAAGATTTTTACATGATTTCATACGTAAAAATGTGACCTTTATGCGATTCTTTGCAACTTTTCGAAACCCAAAGCTCTATAATTCTGGTTTGATCTATAGAGGGGTTTAGAGGCTGATTCTTACCTAGATTTCTTGCTTCTTTCTTGTGGTCTGATGCTCAATCACCCAAATCTTCAATCCTTTAACCTTTGAAGCTCCACATCTTGAGTTTTCTTTACTTTCTCTCTCTACTCTCTCTCTAAAACTTAGTGGCTAGGGTTACAAATGAGGAAGATAATGGCTGATTAGTTGGTTTAAGGGGCTGATTATGGGCCCTTAATCACTTAGGCTCTTGCCCATAAGCCTAATTTATCCCATAACCCATTACCTTCTGTTGGATCAAGAAGAAGGCTGGTGCAACCAAAACCAAATCACTTAAACAAATTTTGGTGCTACTTACAAAGGCTTTCGAAGCCAAGTGTGGAACTTCCAAAGGAAGTAGAGTTCTTCCGAAGACAGAGTGAAAGATCAACTTCCGAAGAGAAACTCTACTTCCGATATCAAAGAACTTACTTCCGAAGATCAAGTCTAAGAAGAAGAAATCAGAAGACTGTTCCGAAGTATGAAGAAAGAAGAAGTCCTCAAGCCTCGGAAGAAGTAGTCTCTTCCGAAGTGTAAGTGGCTTCGGAAGTACTTGCTCTTCCGAAGCCATTTAACCTTAGGAAGACACTGCTATGAACCAGTGGAAATAAGTATGATCTCTTACACTCTGCTGCAAACCTTTGATACTGCATGGCGTTTTCTCAAAGAGCCATGTAGTTAACCATACTTTATTCCACTGTTCACCTTTTATGATAGTACAAGTTACCAACTTTAGTTGGTGACAAAAGGTAAGTCAGGGACATGTACTGACTACCATATCTCAGATAAGACTTTATTTGAGATACCTTAAACTATAGCTTTGTAGTATTTGCTTT